>VWZO01017575.1:559599-651321 GCA_013396975.1 Bucco capensis
TAATAATTTTAAGAAACTTGGAGGGACAACCTAAACGTTCCAAAATCTGCCATAGACCATTTCTGCTCATCATCACTTTGTATAAGAAAAGAGCTCCTTTCTTATACAAAGTGATGATGACTGCATCACGAAGGTCTGATGGTAGTTTGCCTAATTCCCAACAGCATACCACAAACTCACAAAATTTAGTATGGAGTGCATGACCCCCATATTTCCAAACTTTGCTGCCATCTTCACCAGACCTTTTTGCACATATTAACTTATATTTACTCCTACTTAGCTTTTTAAGTACAGATGGGTGGCATGTTCACAGTTTTTATGAACTTTGTGGTGAATTGAGTGTGACTTTGGAATAGTACATATTTCACTACATTACCTTTTTTACCCCAAATGATTGGCCATGAAAACTTGGTTATATCTGGTTCTTTTTGGACTATTTAGGAGAAACTACTGAAATAGGCTTGTCTGATCTGGATTTCCAGAAGAGGGTGTGGGCTATGCAATTCCTCAGAATCTTAGGTGATGCAATCATATTGTTTTGGTTGTCCTCACAAGAAGGCTTGGTGAGGTTCTGCTGTATTTAGTCAATTTACATATGTAGCTGCTTTACAGATGATGTAGGTCATCTTTATCTCTCCTGGAACCATGCAAATAATGTTGCATATTTTTTTATCATAACTGGAAAAAACCTTGTGTAGGTCAATCCAAATATAATTTACTTGAGAAAACAAAAAACCCTTCCTGCAGCTGAAGCATATGATGAGGGGAACAATATTGGAAGCTTTTTCCTTTTTTAAGGGGAGAGCTTTTATCTCCTGAGTAACAGTTGAGGGACTGAAATTTATGGTGTAAAGAAAGTGTGTGTTCATTCTTTGTGTATTTTATCATATAAATGGCATCAGAAAACTTATCTTTAAGGAGGGAAATAGAGATTATATTACAGTTTGTAGTACCAGTTTTTAAAACTCAGGCTGAACTCTGGCCAAAGAAAACCATGATAAATTATTATTCCTGATTTATGACTTGTTTTCAACAAAAGAATATCCAGATATACTGCAGGTCATTTGGCTGATACTCTAATTTAAAAATGCATCTAAAGCATCAGCATATTATCTGTCCTCTCTAACAATAAGGTCTGTGTTTGTTTTGAAAATTGATACTTCAGTATTCTCTGAGAACACATTAATTTACATCTATTCCAAAAAGTCTGAAGTTTATTTAAACAGTTGGTAAATATAAACAATGGGTTATTTACTAGAGTTATATTTCAATGAAAAAGGAATACTGGAAAGCTGCAGATGGTCAAGCTATTTTGAATAGCTTGATACTTAGTGTTTTAACAGAGGTATGGAGAATTTTATTTTGCCTCTATGAAAATTACTTATAGCTGTATGAACCATGAAAGGTTAAGTCTTGATGTCTTGGTACATAAGAAGTAAGATAATTACTTTCCATAGAAATATTTCCATTGATCAGTAGAAAATCCTAAATCTATTTCTTCAGCTTCAAGGGGAGAAGTCCTATAGATGAGAAGTAATCTAAAGTGTAGATATTGTCAGAAATAGATGCTTTGTTTTAGGGATAATGTGACAAAACCTGAAATTTTCTAGGTAACAGCTTTTCCGTTGTTTTAAAAATAATTCCATTTCCATGTGCTGTGAGTGAAGAAAAAATACTTCAACACAAATTAAGAAAGACTGCTTTTTATTACCCTCTAGCTATCTAAATAGGCCCCAAGCTATACAGAAGTAGCAAACTATATTAGAATATCAAATCCTTTTACAATATTATACTGCAAAATACATTTAAAATATTACAATGCTGTTAACAGAATTAATTGTAGAAAAGCATGGCTAAATGCCATGTGAGCCTGTGCTATGTTCCAACACAGGAATATAGCAAATTAAGTATTTTATGTCCTTAAATAGGGCTTTTGAAGCCTGTGCCATTCATTATTCACCAGGTAAAAGCATGCATGAACTTAAATTTTTACATTAATTAGAGCTATACGGATCAAAATTTCTACTTTTATATAACACATTTGTTCCAGCATTTACTAAAGATATTACTTCTAAATAAACTAATAACAAAGTCATGTTTATTCTGTCTGTCTGTAGTCTCTTAGTTTATATCACGACTCTGTGTCAGTCTATTTTGGCCTGCAGTGCACGGACTCCATTGCATTAGTTGCTAAGACCATGATTAAAGCCTTTGTGTGATCACAATTCATATAGCTATGCTCATTTTGGGGAAGGGCACTCAGATGCAGTTGGATATGTTCTTACCTCCCTGAACCTGCCTAGAGTGATATATTTGCCAGAATGCCTCAAATGGCAAATTTGATGGCTTCATACCTGAAGTGCTACATCTCATTGCATCCTGTCTGTTACTGACGTACTTGTTCCTTTCTTCCTATATTATGTTATTCTAACCTCTTTTCTTGCTTTCACTGTAAATGGCTTACTTCTGATCTCTCTCTAAGCTGCTAGTTCCCTCTTTGATCAATGAAAATTATTTGTAGAAGGCCTGTGCATCCAGCAGCAGAGCTTCACTTTGATTATTGGAGAGGTGACTGAAAACCAGCACAGCTTTGTACTGCTGTAGCACCATTTCTAAGCAGTGGTTCATTTGTTGTGCCCAGCTTCCCTCCTTACATCAGACAGCTTCACTGCTCTGAAGGAAGGAAACATCACTTCCAGAACTGCTCATCCTGACAACAATTCAATGAAATGATAGAATTGTCCCATTTGTGATTGGGATGGGCAGTTAGCCTATAGCTGTTCTAAAAATCAATCATCTCCAGTGTGTTTGAGTAAAAGGCTACATTCACAGAAGAAAATTCTGAATTGTTCATGAAGATTTCTGTAGAACTCAATCAGGATTTCTTCTGACCTTCAATGCAAATCTCTACAATTATAGTTTGGCTTTCTTCTTTAAAAGCATTAAGAAGCATTAAGCCCATACCTGTGCAAGGAACCCAGTGTTTGCAAGCATGGAGACTCTGAAAAAGAGTATTTTCTTTTATTTAACAGTGGCAAAAAAAACATGGAGTAAGATTATTCATCGAGTAAGATTATTCTGAGAAACAGTGGATGGCACTGTTGGTTTGCAACTATGAATCTGTAAAAATGAAACAGGACAGGCCAACCTTAAAAAAACCCAAAGACAAAACAATTAAACAAAAATAATAAAAAAACAACCCTCCCCAAAACCTAGAAAACCACCCCACTCCTCAAAATAACCCAAACCTAAATTAAACCATAAAGCAGTATCTCCTTAAAATGGATGGAGTAGTTCTCATTGTGTGTGTCAGTGCTCAGAAATTCTCAAACAGGTCAAGATAATATGTAAGATTTGTCAATTCTTTAAGCAATAGTAAAACAAAGAAGGCACTAAATGGGGTAACTTCTGTCTATCAGCTTGATATTGTCGTTCTGTCGCAAGAGAAAAAAATCCAGCTGACTGAGGTGGGAGAATTGTGGTAAATTAATTTGGCAAAAGCACTGAAAGAGTCATGCCTCTGTTGTTCAAGGTGGGATTGTTGGTATTTGTGGGTTTTGAGGCTTACTACAGCAAGATCACACCTATGCCGAGGAGCGAAGAGAATATGTTCAGTCATTTGGAAACTACTTACTGATGTTTAGAAAACAGGTTGTAGTTATCAAGTCTGGTAATCGTGAAGGGGTGTGTGTGTACAAGAGTGATGTGGACTTGGATTTTGAGGAACAAGGCAGCCTGGATTTTAAGATCTCAGTCAAAAGCACAGTGAGACCTGTGAGATTCCTTTCACTGATTGTGGTGAGCTTCGCATCAGGAGATTAGATGCTTTTGAATGTTTGGTTCTTTGTTTCTGAAAAGATCAAATGCATGTATGTTTTGTCTGATTTTATTTTAAATTGCTTGGTACACATTTGACCAATGTGCCCTGAAGAAGTCAGATATGAGCGTGGTCAGTCTCCTTGTCAACCTGCAGTAATCAGTCCAAATCACATGCACAAAATTCTAATAATATGAGCAAATATATCACTTGCTATATATTATTTAATGTCTTTATGCTTGGTTGTGAAACATTGAAATTTGATTTAATTCCTATCATGTAAATGATCTTTAAAGAGAGAGAAAATCTAGTAAGGGAAAATACTACCAAAAGGTGAATACAACTGACATTATCCACTAACCTTTTGTTTCTGATGATAGTAACATCTCCAAAAAGAGAGAAAATTTATTTGTAATTTTACTCAATTTTAAAATTTTGCATGTAATGTTACAACATTTCTACAATCTACTAAATATCTATGCCCTGGAAAATCATATAGGTGCTTGGTAGCTAACAAACATACAGTACTGCAAGTCTTTTATCCTTCTTTAAAAAGAAGATGCCTGCTCTAGTTTGTAACAGTGATAGTAAGAACCCATTTAAAATTATGATGTAAATTAGTCAACCAATAGTTTCTCAAAAATAAGCTAAGTGACTGGAAGAGAAGTAGTAATCTTCTGTATAATACCAAATAGTTGAATCCAGCCTCATATAAATAACACTACCGTATTTCTTGTAGACAATGAAAGACATGAACTGTGAAGAGATCATTCAGGAATGCTTTTTAAAATCTGTATTTTTAAGAGGATCAACATTAAATCAGGTTTAATATTAATGAATTTGAAATTCAACCTTCTCCTAATTTTGTCAGAGAGAAAGATCTAGTAGACTGAAAGAGGCAAACTGTTTACTTCTTGCCTAAATGAGCTATTTCAGTGAAGTGTGTGTATGTGTATGACAGTTTAGCTCTTCAGTTCGCTGTCTACATGTTTCTGTGTAATGTCAGTAATAAATGCAAAGAGAAATGGTTTAACTCACTATGAATTCTTATTTTTTTTAAAAAGAAAAGCACTGCCACAATATGACACATGGCAACTGTACAGTACTCTGCAGTCAGGACATTGTATTTGAGTGTATGAGTTGCTGCTCTTCATCTGTTGCTCTATGTTGACTAGAGATAGGGAACTTAAGACATGAAGAGTAACTGGCAGACACTGTGTGTCACTATGTTCTAGTGGTAGAAGGACTGACTTGGCTAGTTATAGGTGAACAATATTTTGATCAAGGGTAGCAGTATTAACTATCAGCACATAGGTGAGACTCTTTTTTCCTATATGCACACACTTCTATGGAAGCTATACCTCGAAAGTGGTTAAAAACATTCATATAAATTGATGAATTTTTATTGTAAAAGGTATCAGTTAGTCATCATTAGACAAATTTTTTTGCAAAGAAATATTTTTTTAAAATTGTACATCATCTGTTTGCTTTCTTTTAAGATTACACATGGTTAAAGGTGGTTGTCCTAAATTAACAACTTTTAACACTGAAGTAGTACATAATATTGGTTCCATAGCTATTTAATCTGCATCCTGTAATCATCACAAAAGACATGTTTTATTTACCTAAACATATTCATTTCATTTAAGAGATGGTAATGAAATTATACTACTCTCAGTGTTAATTTTCTGTATCTGAATTCCCTACATTATCTCTCTAGCATTTTTGCCAGCTCCAAAATATCCCACACAACAGTCTTCCTAGCTGCTCCCGGAGTATGTTTTTAGTATGCTGTGGGGTGACAAGGGATGTTTATGCTTCACCTGCCAAGAGGACAGCTCCACCTTTGTGTACTTTGGCCATGATGTGATCAGTTCAGCCTGCTTTTGCTCATTTGTATGGATCCTTATTGCTTGTATAAGACTAAGAATTACTGATCTGTTTTCATGAGTAAAACTTTACCTTTTCCAGTCTGGATGCAAGGGGAATGGACTGCTTTGTCTACACCAATGCGAATTCAGGATTAGGTGCTAGGGAGGGTTGTAACAGCCAAAAATTTTTACACTGATGTTTGTTTTTTCTGCTTGTTATCTATAAGTAAATACCTCAGCGGGGGGAAAAATAACTTGGGCTTTCAATGTTTTGTAGGAACTTTGGCTAATATGTTAATTTTGGTTTTCCTTTTTCTTTGTTTTCCTACAACACAAAACTAAGGTGGTTTCTAACTCACAAACTAAAGACTCTTGTTATTGTGCCTTAGATGAGAATCCTTTGAGATGATGAATATGGCTGCTAATTAAAAGACTATGGAAGGAAATGAAACAATTTAGTCATTGAGAAGGAGAAGAAAAATGCAGTGGTGCAATTCAAGGAAAGCAGAAAAAGATAGTAATGAAATAGCTAGCTGAAACTAGCTTCAAAATTTAAGAAGAATGCCAAGCCAATCCCTTTTTCTGCTCAAATTCCTGGAGAGGAAATTGATTGCAGCCTTCTGAAATGCTAGGGGAAATAGCCTGTGCTAATAGAAAAGCCTCAACATGGATATCAGCCAACAGTAAAGTAGAAAAATACGGTTTTATGCCAAAAAATCAGGGCTAGAGATATGAAGTGAAAATGCAGCTTCAGTGTTGCACTTGTCCAGCTTATAGTTCCTGATACATCTTGTTTCTAAATATGCATTTTTGCCTCTAATTTACAAATATGATGTGATTGATATTTTATTTCATTTATTAAAAGTGTAATATCTTCAGGAATAGTTACGATGTAGGTAGGAAAACCTAAGAAAAAGTCTGGTTAGACTGAGAAGTGACATACTGCTTATTGATTTCAAATTATTTAATATTTATTATTTATTGCATATGTATAATTGCATACTGTGGTCTATCTGGATAGATGAAGTGTTTCTATTATATGAGTGAATCTTACTCCAAAGAGGAAATGTGTTTAAAAGTCTTGTTGTTGCACCAAACCAGCACTTGGTTAATGTTCTGGTTATCACTTTTAGTTAAACCCACAAAATCCTCCTTTCAGAGTTGATACAGATAAATAGGGCTTTCTGCTAGGTGATACCCACAACAGGACAAAACAGTCAAGAAGTAGTTTCAGAGCAGAAACCATTGTTTGCTTTCTGCATGGCTATGTTGAAGTGTCTGTTTTGTCTAAAAATAATAGCAATTTTGGGGAAGAAGAAAAAAGTCAACAATGATACAAGTAACAAACCTTGAAAAGCATGCACCCTGTAAATGGGAAGTGTGTCCTACTGGCATTATGGTGAGCAAATGTTATAGTAATTTTTCAAGTCTACTTCCTGTTTGTGTATTATCAGTAACTAAATGGTAAATGGAGGTAAAATGGTTGTAAGCAAAACAAGACTTTATGATTTGTTTGTTAAAACAATGTTTGATTTAGGAATTTCTTAAGTCTAGGTTTTGGTTGGCTAGTGTGTAGGGCTCCATAGAGGTGTGACCCTGAAGACGACTCTGGTACATAGTCTGAACTGGTAAATGCTTAATTCTAGTCTTAAACCAGATGAGGAGTTGTTGAAGGCAACAAGACTAGTTATGCTATTAAATCTTTGGAATGTGTTGATGAGATTTGTGTGAGCCAAGAATGAAGGGTATATACAGTTGTGTTCCTCTGAGGTCAGTGCTTCTTACTATTGATGGCCTTGCCCTTCATTAGGTTTTTCTCTTTCCTTCTCTATTTCCAAAGTGCTTTAAGAGTCCTGTTTGTACTTTAAAGTTTGTACTTTACTATACTGATTGACACACAGAGAGAAGTGATTCAGTAGTATGATTTTGTCCAGAACTGGTCCTGTGGAAATTTTATAATTAGATGCTTCTTGGAATATGTCAGTTTGTTAAAATAAATGTTATGTTGGAAGGTCCTAGTGTACTTGTGTCAAGAAAATTTTTTTGGGCCTTAGCTGACCTTCCTGGTTAAAATGTGAGATTCACCTGTATCAGCCAACAAGCTGACAGGTCAGATGGGTAGGAGATACAGAGCCTAATACATCTCTCCCACAGGAGCCATTCTGTTTAGTGAAACACTATTGTTATTGAAGCAATGTCCTGAATCCTCCTTATGCATATTTGCCACATTCCTAATCACTGAAGAGTATCCTTTCTTTTTCTTCATTCTCTCTGCTACCTGTCTATATAATTTCTTGATAAGATGGAGAAGAAACTGCAAAATAGATGCAGTGAAATGAGACTTCAGATCTGTGATGAGAACTGTCACTTAGGGAGTTCAGGAGACCTTTAAGATCCCATCACTAAACAGTATGTTGCTGCTTCTGGATAATCCCCTTTTTATTTTGAGAAATTGGGAAGTTTTATGCTTGTTACAGTGCAAAATGGAGTGTTTTTAATGCTTTGAAAGGTAAAGAATACTGTTTGTGTCTAGGTGAGAAATATCAGTGATGTTTTTTTGGGACCAAATGTGTTATGTTTCAAATTGACCCCAGCCAAAGGAGTGGTCTTTGTGATAAAATGACTTCATGTGAGGATAAAACCTATGATGCCATTTGGATGACGTCAGTGTCAATGATATTGGAAGGAATTACCACATAAAGCAAATCTTTTAGAATTACAGAAATAAAGCCAGCATATTAGAAAACTACATTTCAAAAAGCTAACTGCAAATGGCTGAGTCATTGAACATTAACTTATAGAGAGCTTTAAGAACACTTATACAAAATGTAAAGTTGTATTTTGATACATATAACTGAACATCAGGAGATGGCAGTAGTGCTTGCTGCATTGCAAAATATGAATACTGGGGAGAACCCTCTAGAAATTAAACCAAGCCATTTGTTAAGTTTGCCAAAGTAGGTACCACTATTCTGCTTTAGCAGGACTGTGTACTGTCACCCTAATTAATTGCAAGTTTTATTGACTATTTGATATGCTTACTATAAAATTGAATTTATTTTTAATTTGAAAGCATTGGAAACTGCCATGTATGTTTATCAATAACATAGGAATATTAGGACTTTGAAAGACTTCCTAGAACAAATGTGTGATTTTATCCATGGCCAAATTTATCATTTGTCTCTTGAAAGGTTAAAACATCTGTCTTATTCAGAATAGTGTCATTTAGCAGGTGCTACATAAAATAGTAATCACTGCTTCCTAGACTAAAAACTATACTGCTTTGTATATAGTCATTTAATTTTACTGACTGTGTGTTTGACTCAGAGATATGTACTTGAACTCATTGTCTAAAATATTGGAAAAAGTTCTTTTGTGTGCAGTTTCCACATGTGCTCTTTAGATTGGAAAGTACCTTCAGTTTCCTTCAGTGTGTATCTGGTACTTAAAATTTATTTTGGAGTCTAATCACAGTTTAAATGCTATGAAATGGCTCAAAGGAGAGAATAAAAAAATCCTTTTATGAAGTTGAAGCAAATTTCAGAGGAAGAGGAGTTTAGTTTTATTAATGAAATATAATTCAACAATAAATGTTGAGCATAGCATTTAATGTGCAGCTAATGAATAAATGAGGCTATGCAGGTTTTTTGCAGTTATGGAAGAGAAAATACTGAAATACAGAAGCTGAAAGTATTGTGACTGTATGTAGAGAAAGTGTGTTCATGATTGCTCATTATTCCAACAACATTATCTTAATCCTTAAGACCATGAACAGCCTTGGATTTTTAAAGAAAAACATATCCACATGTTAAAAAGTTTAACTTAACTGTTAACTGTTGTTTAACATTATTAAACAACAGTCCCTACAAAAGACACTGAGCAGGATACTGAAGGAAGCCTGTTGGTAAACTGTGTGCACCAGTCCAATGCAGAGCCACCAGCAGTAGTGGGTGGTTCAAGCTGCCATACAATAGTGTTAAACCTGTCTGTGCTTGCTCCTGTTGCTGGATAGCAATCCAGACCAAGCTTATGGATCCTTGAAAACTCAGCTTCTTTATTCTTTCCGCCACTAGGGTAGGAGCCAAAGCTGGAGCCTTCTTCTGGTGGCAGGCTGCACTTAGTTTAAGTCCATCAACAAGGTTCACACAGCTGTGGCAGATCTTAAAACCTGGGGGCTAAGCCCTTTTTGCTGCTGTTTTGTTCCAGGACTGAATCACAGGATTGTTTTGGTTGGAAGAGACCTTTAAGATCATCTAGTCCAACTGTTAACCAAACACTGCTAGGTCACCATTAAACCATGTACCTCAGCACCACATCTACACTTCTTTCAAATACCTCCAGGGATGGTGACCCCACCACTTCCTTGGGCAGCTTGTTCCAGTGTTTTACAACCCTTTCTGTGAAGAAATTTTTTTTTTGTAATATCTAACCTAAGCCTTCCCTGGTGCAACTTGAGGCCATTTCCTCTTCTGTTGCTTGTTACTTGGGGGAACCTGGTTGCTCTTCTACTTGTGCTGATTCAGCTGTTGAGAGATCATGCTTGAAACTGTGTTGTGGCAAGTTCAAAGGTTAGAAAGGGATGTCAGGAAATAAAAGCAGTCAAAATGCAAAATATCACACAGCTTTTGGTAGGCTGCAGTGCTGGGGCTTCCTCAACTGGAGGAAATGGCATCCAGCCTATTATCTTAATCACCTTTGAATTTGTGTAATCAGATTTTAAATTCATCTTCATTGTTGGCTGCTGCAATCAATCCAATAATTTATTTACATGTCTGTGAAAAAGATTTTCCTTTTGTTCTAAAACTGCTGCCTGAAAAATTCATTTGATGTCCATTAGTTGTTTTATGAGCAGTAGTGCCTAATCATTCCCTATTCATCCTTACTTGGCATTTTTCCTTAGCAGAGGAGTCTGACTCTAAACTCTTCTCATATTGAAGCTTTTGTGTAACTCTGATGAACCTTGTTGCTCTTCCCTTTATTCATGTCCTTCCTGAGGTGGAATTATTAGAATGCGCTGTTCTGAATGCAGGAACAACATGAATTTACATAGTGGAGTAATGATATTTTTGTTCTTTTCTGTATTCCTTTGCTAAGAATTCCTGGCATTCTGGTTGTCATCTTGCAGGCTTCTGAATGATGTGCTGATGTTTCAGGGAGCTATCCAAAAGATATTCTTCCTGAGTAATATGAGCTAAACACTGTGTGGGTATGGTATGGTTACTTTTTTCCCCTCCATTTACAATATTTTGTATTTGTCAACACTAAATTTCATTTGGTATTTATCACCCAGTCTTTAAATGCTATGAAATTCTTTGTAGTCTGTTTTAGGTTTTTATCACCCTGAATAATTTTGTATCATTAGCAGATATTACTACCTCTCTATTCATCCTCTTCCCAAAGCACTTAGGTGTGTCTCAAATAGCACAGGTTCCTCTACAAAGTTGTTTATGTGACCTCCATGTTTTGAAACATCTTTTGCTCTTGCTGTTCCTGTACAGCTCCCTTGTTTATCCCTCTCAGCTTTTTGGGGGGTAACCAAGTGGGGAAAAAGGCCTTTAAAGTTACAGCTATGAAGTAGTTTGTTTAGGAAAAAGTTCCTCACCACGAGGGTGGTGGAACACTGGAAGAGGTTGCCCAGGGAGGTGGTTGAGGCCCCATCCCTGGAGGCATTCAAGGTGAGGCTTGACAGGGCTCTGGGCAACCTGATCTAGTTGGGGATGTCCCTGCCCTGCTGCAGGGGGGTTGGACTAGATGACCTCCAGAGGTCCCTTCCAACCCAAATGATTCTATGATTCTACTCTCCCTGTTGTGTTTCAGTTCACAATATTCTAGCATTTTGGATATGTGTATTTTTTCTTTTGGTAAGTTTTGAGGCTATTGTGTGTGTTTTCTTTTTGAAATTAAATATTTTAGTAGGCTTTTTTCTTTCTTTCATTTCAGGGATTTGGATTTGCATACTATGTAAGAATACAGTATCAGAGTGGTTACACTGTGAGATGTCTTGCACAATGTTGTATAAACTCTGAATTTTCTGACTATTTGCTTCAAAAACATAATTACATGTTTAAAGACTTGTTTTCTGTGATCACACTTAACATTTTACACTCAGTGCATTAGTTGGTTGCATTTATGCAGGTAGCAAAAATCTGTGGAAGTTTTGCAGTTGCAGTAATCAGGGCAAAATATTTTTTATGTTTGTCTCTAGAGTTTCATTCACGATAGGGCATTTCTCTGGCACAGCCAATTCCATCATTCTTACCAAGTCAGTTTTAAAATACTGGTATTTCAGTTGTTTTCAGAGAAAACAATTTTGCAGTATTTTTGTCAGTTTACAACATAGTTGCTGAAAGTGTTATTAATTTTGTAGTGTGAAGACCTGACATCATGTCAGTGTTATAACTCTTTATACCTGGACATTTGGGAAGATAAATGTGACCAAAAGCTGGTCTTTCTGTCTACTCTGGGCTTCTGTCTCTAAGGGGTTTAGTGATTTATCAGGGGAAGTGGAAAGAAATTTTGATCTAACTTTATAATACTGGTAATTTTATTTTTTTGTTTGCTTAGGAGAAAATATGACTACTATGGCCAGTTCTGCTATTACCCACAAGTCTGAAGATTTTTTCCCCCTAGACTTGGTTCTTTTTTAATCCGGTGTAGCTGGAGGAGTTTGAAGAATGGCAGATAATGGGTGTTGGGATGTGTTTGACAGCACAGCTAGCGAAGGCAGTCAACAGATATGGCAATTTGCTTTGCACACAGAGGAGGGCCAAAATCTTGGCCAAGGACTCTGTACACATGTTCAACAATAGAGGTGATAGGCCACAAAGCATGTATGCCCCTGATATGTCAGGGGCCTTGACTCAGTGAGCTACTGGTCTGTTGTTCCCAGGAGGCAGCTCCTTAGGCTGGGGTGCAGGAAGTGCCTGGAGCCTGTCACTGAGTCTGGGACAGAGGGAGGTAGTCTTCTCATGTGCTTAAAAGGTTGGGAACTGGAAGAGTTCTGTAACAGTGAAGACTGGAAGCTGATGTTTTCTTGTATCAGGAGGAAGTCTGCTGCTCTGCAGCAGATTGGCAACTACAGAATAGATTCAGTGCCAAAACAGCAGGTGGGGGTCTAGGATATCAGTCCTTCAAAGTGTCTATGCTGGTTTAGCCTAAGCCAAGTAGGACATCTGTGAGGAAAAGGTGAGTTACCATTCTGGAAGATTTTCTGCTGTGTGGGATAGAGGAACCCCATCTGTTGACCTGACCAACTGTCTTGGGAGGTTTGTGGCTTACCCCAGGAGCTTGGATCTGAGATGTGGAAAGACCATAGAGACTTTTCTGGCCCTTGGACTATTATCCCCTGCTATTCTTCTGTGTGGGCACCAACAATACTGTCAGAGGAGACCTGGGGCATATCAGCTGTGTGACTGCATGGCTGTAGTGATAGTGATCAACAGCATAGGGGCCCATCTGGTGTTCTTTTCAATCTTGCCCATGAGGAGGAAGTATTTGAGTAGGACTGGATGGATCCTGCACGTCAATAAATGGTTGCACAGATGATGTCAACAACAGGGATTAAGTGGATCCAAAGTGGATCTGCTCCACTAGGGAGTAAAATAAAATCCTTTTCATCTCCAGATAGCTATAAAACCATATCTTGCTATGAGAAGCAGGATCAGAGACTTCAGGAAGGAATGAATTTCCTATCTAATTCATAGGGTTGGCCTGCTCTGGTTTGGGAGTGTTTGTCTGCTCACTAGCAGCAGACTTTGACAACAGCGAGGAATATTTTCTACAAAGCTCCACTAATGACAAGTTTAGTGCTATAAGGGAATTGCTGGTAATGCAAAGCTTTCACTTTTGTAGATTATTAAAGTATATGACAATATAATCAATCTGTCGATGTATAAGAAATTTTTTTAAATGCATTTTGTAGAAAATGAGAGCTAGATTCCTTGAAATGAGCAATTGTTTGTTCCTACCTACTTGATGCTGACAGTAATGTCAAATATTGTCTGTTATTTTCTTTTAGGGAACACTTGAAAAAAAAAATCAGGGCAAAATGTTCTACAGAGGTCTGATTTCCTGGAATCTTTTCATTTTTAATCTAATTTTTGTTTGTGACAAGATCCGAGTCTGTGTGAGCATTGGATTGCTCAATAATCTTCTCAGGGCAATAACAGATAATGCTAGATAATCCTGAGTAGTAGTATTGGGCATGTTCTCCTATCAGTAAACAATATTGCTTTGCTAAACTAATTATAATGGTACCTTAATATGCAGGGCTTCTAACACAGCAATCATTATCTAATGGTTCTTCAACTAAGTTGCAAGCCAGTAAACTAGATATTGGAAAACCGTTTTCACTGAAGTATTGGGACACTCTTAAAACCTGAATAAAAATTGAGAGTGTGTCTGAGTAGCAAGTACATTGTTAGCAGGCTTTTGTTTCTTCTTTTCTGATCTCATTTCACAATTACCACTCTGAGATTCATTTAGAAAGTTCCTCTTGTTCTCTCAGTGTACAGCTTAGTGTATCTGAAGTGAATTTTGGTGCAGAAAGTTAAGCAGGTTAGTGTTGTTCTCTCCTATGTGTCAAGAATTGCAAGTTCTCAACAGAGAAGGTCAGTAAATGAAGAATGCAATTTTTCTTTCTTTTCCAGTAGATCTAATACATCTATTTCCCAATAGATGGCATGTTAAAAGTCTGAAGTAGCAATTGGCATAAAAGATGAGTGGAGAACCAGCCTCTTCCCTCTCACCACCTCCACTTCCTTTCCCCCTGCCAAAAGTAACAGAAAAAGAGGATGTTAAAAAAGGAAGATAAACCTTGAAAAGAAAGCATACAGAAGATTTTTCAAAAATATGTATGTCTTCCATAAGACCTCTAAAGTCTGCTGCTCTTAAGCCTATGGTCCTCAGTTGCCATGTCCTACCACAGAGGTGTCTGACTGCATGCACTCATCCCCACTGCTTGGTCTGTTACGGTCTCTCTTTGCTCTTTGAGCCATAAAGAAGGAATGGCTAATGAGAGATTGATCTGCAGACCACATGTTGCTTTTGCAACATTGTAGCAGTACTATGCTGCTGCTTGAGACCTTGCTTATATCAGCATTAATTCCCTTAAAAAGCAATGCAGATAGTCATGGCAGCACACATTCTTAATAGGTGTTCTGGTGAGCAGTGAGGACTTGATTTATAGAGTTAGACAAGTCAGGCTCTGTTAGTGCTAAGTGCCCTTGGAGTGGTCATTTTGTTACCCTGACCTGATTAGGAGACTTTTTCTTGGTAGATATTAATCTAGCTATTGAACAGCCCATAACAAATCTTACAATGATACCTAAAGGAACACTCTCTAAGCAAGGTCAGAAATATTTAATTATATAGTATGGCACTATAAGCAGGTAAAAATTAAATTGTCACTATTAATAGTTTAGAAAAGATTGCTGAATGCTTTCTCACATGCCTTTTTCAGTACAGTGAATTGATGTTCAGCCTTGATTGAGTGAAATCTTTAAAGTTCTAACACCATTCTCATAACATTTTCATGAATATGAAAATGCAGAGTGCATTTCAAATGATGAATAATAGTGGAACTATTAGGGATAATAGTGGGACTGCATTGTATGTGCAAGGGACTTTGTCAAGGTGAGTAAAATCTGTTTTAGTATATTGACTTGATTGACAAGTAACCATGGTTTCTGCCTTCCTCCTGCTCTCCATTCACACACTTCCATCTACAGGATAAATACCCTGGTCTACAGGAAAGAAATTGGTTTTACACTTTGAGGAAAGAGAATCAAAGCAAAGCATTCCCAGAGACTGAGTGGCTAAGTGAATCATGAAAGAGATGCAAAAATATTGTATAATTATTCTAAGGATTTTTTGTCACAGCTGATTAGAGTGACATTACAAATGGCAGGACTGGCAAGCATGTAGTCATCTGTCATTAAAAGAGTGCCAAAAAGCTAAAGCTTTAAAGCTCAGACTAGAGCTTCAGGCCAACTATCAAAGGCTACATGTATGTCCCAGAGGCAACCATTATTCAAAATTCCTTTCTGTTTTCTTGAATTGTGGCTAGTGAAAAGACAAATTTCACTTTTTATTTCTAAATAAGAAAACAACAAATACAGTGATCTAACTTGTAAATCTCCAAGTCATATGTTTACGGTTTACTTTAGGTTAAATAACAGAATTTTGTAAAGCTTTATATTATTGCCTGCCTTTTCTTTCATCTTTGAAATGTAGCTAAAGATCTGATTACTTTTAATTTTAATCAGAATAAAAATAAAATCTAAAAAAAAAAATCATACTTTTAACTAAAACTCTGAAATATTGCACTATTGTCAGAATTCAACTCCACAGCTTTTGAAGTCTGTGAAAACATCTTTTTGACTTTGGGAATTTATCAGGCACTTACATTTTAACTTTGCATTACTAAATTCTGTGGCTTGATACATATTGGCCAGTTATTTGTCATCTGCTGTCTACTGATTTTCTCTTTTTTAACTATGGTAGACAAAATAAGTCTTGATTTCATCTTTTTCTTTTGTCATAATTATTAATATGGAAGAAGTGTAACAGCAGTCTCAATAGCAAGGCTAGACTTTTCAAACAGTAATTAAAATTGATGTGATTAACACAACTTCAGATATTCACAATAGAATTAATGGGCTGTATTTAATATTCTTTTTTAGATATTAGCCTTTGAGATGTCAGTTGAAGTAATCTAAGCATTCAGAGCTTTATAGCTGATCTTTTCAACAAGATAAAACAAAGATATGGCATCAAGAACGAATCTTTTCTTTGGAGTATACTGAGTTTTCTCTATCTCAGACCTCTTGAAAATATTAGCATGACATAAAGAACAATGAAAAATGTCTGCAATCTTCCTCGGAGACTAAGATTTGGGACAAATAATTTTGCACGTGAGTTGAAAATGCAAGTGTAAAGAGATTTAAATATCTGATTTTAATAGGTTTCATCCCACTGGGGGAGACACTTTTGATTATCTGTGACCTATGCCAATTATTGTGGTTCTCCCTGTAGGCTAGTCATAATTTTAGTAACTAATCAAACTAAGCCTGGAGGTTCTGTAAAATACCAACTATGTACTTGTACTCTTGGTAGTTAGAGAACTCATAGTTGCTACCTGACCTTGTTTCAATTTCTTAAACTACTTATTCTCAATCCATTGAAATATTTACCTTTTAAAGTCAGATTTCTTGGAAAGCAAAATAAAATCGATAACAAATATTCACTTCTTTGGTTTTGGTTTCAGATCAAGCATAGTCATAAAGTAGTGTTAGCCTCTCAGTTTAAATGAAAGTTGACTTGATGGATGAAAGTGTCAATAATGCAATGGCACAAACTAAGTCAAATTCTATAGCAGTAGCCCCATTTAAATTGGTGTGCAGTACACAGGTACAAACTTCTCCTTGCTATTTAGATCAATAGCACATCTTGGATATTAGTATATACACAAGGAGGACTTTCTTCTGCAAAGTAGGCTTTATCAAGGTCCCTAGAATCAGAACTCAATCGGATGGTAAGATTGAAGGAGAGATAGACAATAGGCTTGCAAAGGCTTATAGTGCTTTTGGAAAACTCTCTAAAAGAGTCTGGCAAAATAAACACTTGAAGAAAAGTACAAAGATCAGTGTTTATAGAGTCATTGTGTTGTCCACTCTTTTATATGGTTCCAAAGCATGGGTTATCTATCGGCACCACCTACGACTCTTGGAGTGCTTCCATCAGCGCTGTCTCCGTACAGTCCTAAACATCCGTTGGTCAGACTATGTGACTAATACATCTGTCCTAGAACAAGCAGCGATTTCAAGCATTGAGGACATGCTGCTGGGAACACAGCTGCACTGGACAGGTCACGTCTCCAGGATGAAGAACTACTGCCTTCCTAAGATCATACTCTATGGTGAACTTGCCACAGGCTGTTGCAAGAGAGGAGCCCCGAAGAGGAGATCCAAGGACTCCCTGAAACAACATCTCAGCCTTGGCCATATTGTTCACCTTAACTGGTCTACTCTGACCTCCAGTCGGGAGGTCTAGAGACACACTATTTTTAATGCCGCAGATGTTTTTGAGAAGGCACGCAGGATCACCCTTGAGGAGAAAAGACAGTGTAGAAAGAATCGTGTCTTGCAGGTTATATCTCCTAAGGAGTCCTCCTGCTGTGCCTTTTGCAACCACTATTGTCTGTCCTGCATTGGCCTTTTCAGCCATCAGCGCGCTTGTAAAAAGTGCTGATGAAGAGCATGGATGGAGCCCTCCCCAGATCTTCGTTCACAAAGCCTAGCCATGATGATGATGAGAATCAGAACTAAAAGTAGTCCTCTGCTGAGGTAGGAGTCAGGACTGCCCTTCTAAAAACATACTGGCTGAGCTGAAACAGGAAATTTTATATTTATTTGTCACAGTGCTCAATTCAGGAAAAGTTATTAGGAAGCTTTAGGCAGTCTTTCTCTGCTCAGTCTCTGTGACCCTGTGTCTTGCTAGTAACATTGTCCTGTAAAAGACATTGAATTGAGCTTATGCTGATGTAGGTCAGGGTAAATTTATGGAAGCAGGGTGTAGTAAACAACTGTAGCTCTGTATACAGTGTTGAGTAGGAATCCTGGAGTCAAACTAATTTCTTGAGGTGAAATGTTTTTAGAAAGTCCATGTTGAAATACTGTTCACAGTTGTATATGTGGTGAATTCTTATGAAAGCCCTTCACAGAAGTTAATAGAGTCATATATAGTGAAAATTAACGCTTAAATGAAAGGAAATCTTGTCCTTCTTATTCTATAAGCATTGTGCATATGTGACAATAGCTAAAATGTATGTATTGAAATGCATGTGTAAATGTAGCAATGAAGAAAATTCTGGGCTAACAGAAATATGAGGAAAAAAGATTATTTAAGGGAAAGACACTGAAATCAAGGAGGTGAACAATCACTTAAGTTTGTCTTACATATGGACATGTAAAACATTGGTATTTATTTGAGATGATCTCTGAGCTCCACACTGACCTGGTGGGTGAGCAAAATGTGAAGCTATGTGGCGGTACATCATATTAACAGTGGAACTAAGCTGTACCTGACATTTTGTCTGACACATTAACTGTGTCATTATAACTATGGAACAGAAAAATTAGGAGACTTAATTACTCAGTTTCATTTGCCCAAGGCACTCTTCATATTTTTCTTATATCCCTTTATATTTTTGGATCACCTCCATGCAGAGTTCATAGCTCATATGTGATTGCTAGTGCTTTTTCCTCCAGCGTGGCTGTGCAACACAAAATGTAGAGACCTTCTGATTTTAAATTATCCTCAATTCAATTCCTAGTGTTTGGCCATGGTAGTAGCCATGGCATTCATATTCTTTGTCCAGAAATGAAAAAGAAATTGGTTTGGATCTGCCTGGACTGCCAGAATTTCTTCAACAACCTGGCAGAGAGAAATTTCCAAACCTGGCAGCTGGCTTGTCTGTGCACTTGTTTTTCTCTCTTTCCTGTACAGGCTGCATGGTGTTGGGTGTGATGGAAGGAGAAATGAGATCCACTTTTCTGTGTCATTTCTGAACAGTTGTAATTCAGTTTGATTGGAGACTGTAGTAAGTTGAGTAATGGAGAGCTGATGCTAAATCCCTCATCTCTTATATTCAGTGCCTCTTGGTAGAGAAGACTTACAGTATGGATGATCAGAGATCCAGTGTTTTGTTTCAATAGAAACCTTTTTTATTTATCAATGTAGATACAGCTTATGGCATCACCTGAGTATTGAGTAAACATAGTTCATCCAGTAAGCATAGCCATGTTTTCATAACCTTGATTTGGAGACTAATTATTACTGAGCTGGTTATGCTCTGGAGTTGAGGGCTGCTCAAAAATTATGGCGAGGCCTTACATTTTGTGTTAATTGTGTTTGGTAATGAACCTTTCTCTTCGTCTGTGTGCGTAAATATAACAGGAGACAGGGCTATAGAAGTAGCCTATTGTGCTGCTGACACAAACACAGCTCTCAAGCCCATTATAGAGCTCTTCTGTCAATAATGCTATCCTTTCAAGGACACCTGATCAGATGCCTTAAGTTGTTCAATACACTGAAGCAGAGGCCTGCCAGAAATCCATAAAATGTGCTGTGCAGAGCTTATGAAATCCAGTTATTTTCTCAAAAACTTGTCTCAAGGTGAAATGTAGGTCAATACTGGACAGACCAGGTTTAAAACTGCCCTGAATATCCCAACTTTTGCCACAGAGTCTTCTTGGGGACCAAGAGCAAGGTATCAATGCTTAGGTTGCTTTACCTGACATTAGCAACCAGGGTTGCTTGGGTCTGATGATAGATTAACATATGGTTTCCTACTCAGAATGCACTTTTGTGTACTAACAGAGAGAATTGTAGAATCATTGAATCATCAAATCCAACACTACCATGCCCGACAGTCCACGTCACAAGGTACCACAGGTACATGCTTTCTGAACACCTCCAGGGATAGTGACTCCACCACTTCCATGGGCAACCTGTTCTAATGCCTAACCACTCTTTCAGTGAAGAATTTTTCATAGTATACAAATTAAACCTTCTTCTGGCATGACTTGAGGTAATTTCTTCTTGTCCTATTGCTAGTTGCTTAGGAGTAAAGACCAACCACCATATCACTACAGCTTCCTTTCAGGTAGCTTTAAACAGTGAGGTGGTCACCCCTGGTCCTCCTCTTCTCCAAATTAAAGAGCCTCAGTTCCCTCAGCCACTCCTCGTAAGACTTGTGCTCTAGACCCTTCAGCAACTTCATTGCCCTTTTTTGGACATGCTTAAGCAACTTAATATCTTTCTTGTAGTGATGGCCCCAAAACCGAACACAGTATTTGACGTGTGGCCTCACTAGTGCTGAGTATAGTGGGACAATCACTTCCCTTGTCCTGCTGGCCATGATATTTCAGATACTAGCCAGGATACTGTTGGCCTTCATGGCTATCCAGGCACATTTAGCCACTCTTGACCAGCAGCCCCACTAGGCAGGTTTCCAGCCACTCTGCCTCAAGCCTGTAGTGTTACATGGGGCTGTGACTAAAGTATAGGACCTGGAACTTGGCCTTGTTGAACCTCAGCCCATTGATTCAACCTGTCCAGATGCCTCTATAGAGCCTCCCTACCCTTAAGCAGATCAGCACTCCTATCCATCTTGGTGTTGTCTGCAAACTCACTGAGATCATTGCTAAAAATATCAAATGGGACTGGCCACAAAACAGCCCTGGGGAACACCCCTTGTGACCAGCCACCAACTGGATTTAACTTTATTCACCACAACTCTCTGGGCTTGGTGATCCAGCCAGTTTCTTACTCAGCAAAGAATACACCTGTCTTAACCCATGAGCAGCCATCTTCTCCTGGAGAATGCTGTGGGTGACAGCATCAAACATTTAACAGCCTTTTCCTCATCCTCTAGGCAGGTCACCTAGTCATAGAAAGAGATCAGGTTTGCCAAGCAGGACCTGACTTTCATGAACACATGCTGCTGGGCCTGATCCCCTGGTTGTCCTCACATGCCATGTGATCACACTTAGGATGTTCTGCTCCATAATCTTCCCCAGTACTGAGGTCAGGCTGACAGGAAAGCAGTTCTCAGGATCCTCCTTCCAACTCTTCTTGTAGGTGTGTGTAACACTGGCTAGCCTCCAGTCTTCTGTGTCCTCCCTGGTTGACCAGGACTGCTGATAAATGATGGAGATTGGCTTGGCAAGATCTTCCACCAGCTCCCTCAGTATCCTTGGGTGGCTCCCATCAGGCCCCATACACTTGTGAGTGTCTAGGTGGAATAGCACCTAGACTAACTAACTGTCTGCTTCCTCCTGGAATATGGGGGGTTTATTTTGCTCCTTGTCTTCCAGCTCTTCCCTTTCCATGGGGCTAGAAGGTTTGGAGGATAACTGGTCTGACTATTAAAGGCAAAGAAGGCATTCAGTACCTTAGCCTTTTCACCTCAATACAGTTAGGACTGGGTTAAAGAAATGTGTGATCTACTATACCTGAAAAATAAGGTAATGTGCAGAGTTTTTGTGTATAGTGACCGATTACCACTGGGTGCAAACAACAGTTTTTAAAATGGAATTATGTTATGAGAAAAAGGGGAGGTAGAATGGAAATCAGTCAATCTTTCATTAAATGCTATCAAGCAAAGATGGAACACTCTCATAATGAGCAATTTTTAACTAAAATGCACGTACTGTTGACTATTCCTTGTAAGTGAGGGTTTGTGGTTTTCCCTAGTGAAATAGAGATGCTGTAACACTCATTGCAAACTAACTTGATTGGGAGGAGGGTGTACATGTACAAATTAGGTATTTTTTCAGTACAATAATGACAGTAACACTTGCATACTTGAATTTTTGTTCTAAAATTGACCCTGCAAAACAGGCCTTGCTGCATAATTAAAGGGAAGAAGCATTTTTGCTGTTTACTAAGGCTGTTCTTGATTTGCTTCTTTATGTGAGAGGCAAAGGTCTGCTCTTTATGTAGGCTGTTTTCTTGAATGCTCTTTAAAATTATTTTCTCTGAGTTAAGCTGTCCAATTAAGCCGTTTTTCACAGTGAAAACATAAATTGTGAATGATACTTCATTTAACTCAAACAGATTTGTATTTCCACATAATTGTCATTATAGTGCTTGAGGTATCTGACTGTTTGGTTTGGGTTTTCATTTCCTTCCAAGCTCTTAAATATATGTGTCACTTAAACATGCTGTTTTCAAATCTTAAGATGACTGTGGGTGCTACTCTGGCCTTTTAAACATCATTTCTCTGAATCTTTCCACTGAAAAATAGATGTTTTAATTTTCACTACTGAAAGAATCTCCCAAACACAATTCACTTCAAACATTTTAATTCACAGCAGGTTAAATGTCTCAATATGCTATGTAATATTCTCCTATGTCTATGTGAATGCTGTACAAGAGAATATAATGCAAAATCCTCAGTCTAGTTTTGTATCTGAGAATCATGTAACCATGTCAGTCTTGGATGTCTGCCTGGACATATCTGGGTTCAAGATTATGCATGTAGTTTTGAGTTATTTGGAATTGAAATAAATGCCCTAACAGTTGACTTTTGTTGCCCCCAATTCAGTAATTAATCATATTAGGCAATAAATGCTGAATTATACAGCGCTAATATTTCTATATTAGAAGCAGAGTAGATTTGTCCAATACATGAGCCCACAAACCAACTTAGTTATTCTGGCCTCAAGTCAGCCAATTTCTATTACTTCATCAACAGTGTGAATTTAGGAATCTTGTATAATATAACAGTATAATCTCCATGGAGCAACTCATGTAATAGATGTCACCAGAGAATGAATGCGATGGACTTCTGAACACACTGAGTTCTCTGTATCTCCTGCATAAAGAGGCTCCTAACTTGTATATCATAATCAAAAGTCAGAAGTTGTGGGCATCTATTTTAAGCTTAAATCACTATCCATATTCTGTTTTGGTTTGTGTCTATTTAAAGTAATACACGTGATAAACAGAAATCATAAACTTAGAAATACTCTGGAGCTGTTTATTTCCAAAATAAGAAAGAGAATTTTGAGCAATTCCTCCGTTCTTGTTGTCTTGTATGGCCTTGATGTTGATGAATTATATTTTTTCACAGTGGCAAGTGAACTCAGTGGAGGCTAGAGTCTAGTTCTTGAAGCAGAATGAATGGTAACTGTACGTTAAATTGTTTAAAGTGGTAGATACCTGCCATTGTATGGTAAATGCAATTTGAAATTTTATTGTGTTTAGCACATGCACGTTTTAGTTTTAATTTTGAACTTAGTAATGTACAAAGCTCCAGTGCCTCCAAACACTTGTGTCACCTGTTGTAATAAAAGTAGCTTGATTCTGCTCTAGTAGAATGGCATAAATCAAAAATACCCTCAGTTTGGTGGAGTTGCACCACAGTAGCTGCATTTCAGTTTTGCTGTCAAGTTACTGTTCCCCTCTGCTTCTTAAATTAGAATGACGATTCCTTTGTATAGGTTACTTTATTCACATAATGTCATCTACAAAAGTAGACTTGATGAATAGGAACTGTGGAATATAATGGGAGATATTTGTCTTCTGGTACTGAGCACTTGTATAGAATTGTGTTCATCTTTTAAAAAAAAAATATCTATATAGGCTATTTGGGTCTAATTTTCTTTTCTTCTACCTTGGCTTACCATGACATTAATCTCTTATTAAGAACTCTTTTTTCTGTATTTCAATTAAAAAAGACTGCTTCATTTTTTAAAATGTGTACTCTTTGATTTCTCAGCAATCCTGCTATATGAGTCAAGGTCCAGTTACCTGATGGCTATCCTGGGCAATCTGATAATAAAATCACCAATTCAACACATTTCCCCCAAGACATATAATGAGAAAGAGGGTAAACTACTTAGTATTTCAGTATGTGCAGGGCAATTTAGGTTGAATGGGACAAAATCCATTTGTGCATTTTGGAACTTATTGGAGTGGAGAGTCCCAAAGGAGTTGCTGTGTAAGAACTTGTTTACTTTGTTGGCAGTTAAAACTGATGCTATTGTCCTTGAATTTTTTATATGTGAGCTTGCTAACTGCAAACCCCTGTTGCAAATGTCACTATTTTACAGGGATCAGTTAATTTTATAAAACCTGGTGTACCTAGTGTACATCTAGGACCATATGAAGCAAGATGGAATCTGTGACTTAGCACATACTATTATACTGAGTCCATATAAGTAAACTTGCTACAGAGCAAGTAAACCTGTCATTTAAATACAGATAAGTAATATATTTGAGTAATGTGTAAGTAATAAGTATCATCTGAAAATGAAAATTTATTGAAGTTGTCTTTGGTGATTGAACAGTTATGGCTCCAGTCATTTCCTGCAGTTGAGAAAGGGCTACTCTGAATATTTATGAAGTAAGGCATGCATTTAACTGACTTTTCAATGAAAACCATGAGCAGAAAAAGAAAAAGGTATAGGAACTTTGAAAGATTACTATGCTTTGAAGTAATATGTAGATTTTGGATGCACCTAGAAGACATACTTGTCTTACTGGAATACTTTATAGGAATTGTTAAAAATGAGCATTTTTGCAGTAGAATGTTGTCCTTCTTTATTCCATATGAAATGTAAAGAGTGAGGATGGTATCTCAGTAGTGCCACAAATGGCCCAGAATGTATATCCTTAGTCAAAGATTTCAACACCATCTACATAGGTTTCTACAGTGATGATGAAACTGGGTGAAAAATATGAGTTTTCTACAGTCTACAGATCTCATAAATTTTTACTGCAGAAAACAATGTATCTTTTCAAAAAAATTCCTTTAGTTCTGCCTAGGATTGTATAGGGACTCTGTGGAAATTCCCCTTGGTAAAATTTACTTTTCAGCTTCTCTGTTGTACTTAGGGGCATTATCTTCAAAGTATCAATCAGCATTTCATTGCACTACTGTACTTCTGTGTGGAAAAATACAGAACTTTTCTTATTCCTCAGCCCCACATCATGATTGCTTTCAGCAATAATCCATAGTTATATTAAATGAAAATATCTGATTGCAGGGGAAAGTGTTTAAAGCATTTCATGTATACCAAACCATCCAAATAAGAGAAGCATGAAGTGTATTTTTGCCCAAATGCTTGTTAAATATACTATAATTGTGGTTAGGAAATGCCACTTGCAGCTCCTTTTGCTTAGAAGTATTCAGATGATGACTTAGGCAATGAGGATTACTGAACTATTAAACTTTCATAAAAAGCTCAACTATATGTGCAATGAATATAAAGAATTGATCAGTGGAAATTTTAGAACAGCTTTGTTATGTGAGTTAAGATGAAATGAAATAAATATGAACACTTACGATAGGTGGATTGATTGATGCTATATTCAGGTATTGTTCATCAGTCACTTCTGGCATGTAGATTGGAAGCTTGTCTCTGGGGATTTCTGTGGCAGAGGAAGATGTCTGGCTCTAGCTTATTGTTTTGCTCATCAGGTTGCTGTCACTGCTTTCAAATGCACTTCCAGGAATCCTCTCAGGATGGCCCATCCCCATAATAACAACTGACTTGATAAAGACAACTGATTATTTGTAGCTTTATTTTATATCACAAGACAAGTTTTAAAGCTTTAAAAGCTGATTCAGTGACTAAAATAGGATTATATTACAGTGCCTGTGATGTCAGCTGTACCTCAGTGCTTATATAAGCATATAACATTAAAAAAAAAATCAAATCTCGCTTCAATTGGATTTCATAGAGGTAACAATCTCACGTGCTTTGGCAAAAAGTTACAGCAATGCTAATATTGAATGTCTTCTTTTGATTGTCATCTTTTCAGTGTTATGTGTGAGAGCTAAGCATCATGGAGGAATTAACTCTCTCTCTTTCATTGGTCTCATGAACTACTTAAAACTCCTAAAATAAATTATTCAGCAGATTCAAGTATTTCTGGATTTAAATATAGATTATTTAGTTACTCCTTCAGTAGGCACTGAGCATCAAGGTTAGAAGATCTTCAAGGAGGCTTGTTCAGAATTGCAGCACTGAGCTTTTGGGTGTCTTTGATCTGAGTTTTCAGTAAAACAGTCAAGAAGAGTTAGTCTGAGACTTGCAAAGATCTGGATGCTTGGTAGGGAACCAGCAAACAACTAGCTATTAATTAATCAACACAACTAATTCCATCTTTGTTTGTAATGGGAATGTTTATCTTCACTAGAGATTACTTTCTACTTGGGTCCACTTTTGAATTGCTTTGCATGTACAAGGAGGAAGCTGAAGGAAGATTGCCTTAAGTAGGGCCAGGTGAAATGTCTGCAGTGATGATCAAGTTTTGAATAAAATAGCCCAGTCTATACCACCTCAAACAGTTCAGAGGTGGGATCTGTTATTGTTCTCAGTACCACAGGGTACTTAAGCTACAATAGCAATGTGTCAATTCACATTGTTGGAAAGAAGTGAACTTTTCACCCTTATAATAGTAGCAGAGATCTTTGAACGTTCCTTTTCTGTCAGAGGAATTCAGCACAATTATAATTGCACTCAATAAAATTACTCATTTATAACTTTAAAAAAAGGCAATTATGAAAAATAGAAGTAGACTTATTTATGACTTAAAATGTATTTGATATTTTTGGGGTAGAGTAATTTTATGGTGGTGAATAAAATTTAGCATTTTAAAATCTAGTATCGGGCTTTAAACATTTTATGTTTAAAACATTGTGTTAGGCCTTAGTAATAAACAGGAAGCCAAGAGCAGAAAATATTTAATTGGCTTCTCTGTATCAAATGAACACTGAGATTTTGCAGTATAGTGTAGTATTGCATAGCTGTTACTGAATTTTCTTTTAAGTAAGGAGAGTTTATGTTGAATTTCTGAGAAATTTCAATACCATTTTTTTTAATATGTGTTTTAGTAGGTAAAATGTTCCCTTCAGTGAGATATACAGTAAATCAAGAAAGCTTTGTTCAACTGCTTGAGTGTGCTATAAGCACAGTAATCAAAGAAATAAGGAGGTAGAATTTCTGATACTAACTGTAATATTTCTGTTGAAACAGATAAGATGACAATACTTGGCAGTGTTTCTGCTTTTCAGAATTTGAAATACTAGTGATACTAGCCTCACTAGTGGGCTTTTATCTTCCAAGAATGAGTTTTCAGAGCTGTTGAATGTTATGGGGGGAAAAAAAGCATCTCTTGCAGTGTCATTTTGGTTTCTGAATACAATTGTCCTGGCCAA
Organism: Bucco capensis; assembly: GCA_013396975.1. NCBI lineage: Eukaryota > Metazoa > Chordata > Aves > Piciformes > Bucconidae > Bucco > Bucco capensis. Next base: position 587,021 of record VWZO01017575.1, read on the forward strand.
AATGTTTTCCCACATCCCTTGCATTTGATACACCATGTAATGTTTGATTCTGATCACAGCATTGGAGATGCAATTCCTACACGTTCCTAGGACTGTAAATCCTTTTTTTGCATTGAGACTTTGTCTTCAACTTGAAACATAAGTATACAGTAATGATAAGTATTGATGAAGATGAGATATTGAGATAAGTTACTGTTACCTGTGTCTGTATTAAACCTACCTGGATTATGTTTTGTTTCTTAAATACTGGAATGAAAAGTCTCTAGCATTTAACCTCTATAAAAATGGCTAAATAAAACCTAGTAGATTTTATTGTCTGGGAAATAATGGCTGGTAATGGGATAGGGATAAAATTCCAGCATCTGACTAATCCAATACCGATTTCCAGAGGAAGCATGAGCACTGAAAGCTTAACAATGGGAAAATATTTGAGAAGGTTGATGAAAGAATGGTGTGGGCAGCTCAGATACCTGACTATATTAAACAATAGTGGTTGGAATCACTGACCATCCTTTTAGTAAGCTCAAATGCCAAGGTAAATAAGTGGGGCTTATTATGAAAAAAAATCCAAAAGGTTTTGACCTAATTCTAATATAGACTCTTAGGGAAAAAAAAAAAGTAAACCCAACTTTATTTGCATAATCAACAGCAAATTTGTTTGATAGAGAACTAGTGTCTAGTCTTTTTAGGAAAATATATAATGAAAAATTAGTTCATTGAATATACAGGGATAAAATCCTATGAATCATGTCTGGGAGACATAAATTTTTCTAACTTCATGCTTTAAGAGGTGGATATTTTGTGATGTAAGATTCCATTTGAGAATGTAAGCTAAAATAAAACAGTTCTTGATAACAAATGCAAAAAAGGAGGCTAACTTTATGATGGAAATATTCTATCTTCATCTTCCTTCACCTAGTGAAAATAAAGATCATCTTTGAATTTACCTTTTGAATACTTCAGATTCAATTTTGAAAAAGTATACATTATAAATGACAAATTTTTAGCCTAAAAAGTCTTACTCTTCCGCTAAGAAGAGTTTACTTTCACTTAAAGAGATGATATTTGATTACCATCACCTGCCACACTAGCCATGGTGCACTAACATGAAATATTCTGCTATGTAACACTTCTGAGGAGATAATGTGGTAAGTCATTAGCTCACTTCAGTGCTGCACTCTGCCTGGTTAAGGAGCTGAACAATGAAACAAAATAGGTGCACACAAACTGTGAACCTGAGGTGCTGGAGTACAATAGATAAACTTGCTACACGCAAAACCTCAGATACTAAAACCCTAAAGATACTAAATATTGCCTGTCTCTTTTGTAGCTGAGCTGCATGTTAATAGCCAAACATAGCTAGCACTTAGTTTCCTTTTTGCATTGGTTATTAAGTTAGAAAGGACAATGTTCTCTGAATCAGAATAGACTGAATATTCTGGTTTAGATTTAGGAAGCTTAGAGGTTTATACATCAACAGTCATCTTTGCTGTAGTCTTGGTCGCTTAGTTCAAAACTCAACAACTAATCAGTTCTCTTCCAGTGTTCTTATGTTTGGTAGGCGTTGGCTAAATTTGTTTTTATAAAAATGTAACTTACAGTGTTTTATTGTCTTTAGTTATTGTTCATATTGTGATCTATAAAGCAACATAAAAAAGGCAAAAATACTACAAATAAAACCTCCTTGGCATAGTACTTATGAGAGTGATGAACAGGAGCTTTATGGGAATTCATGTTGAATGCGTTAGGAACACCAAATGAATCAGAATTAAATTCTCTCATTTATAAGACACTTAAGATTTGTTTTCATTTCACCTTACTGCAGGCACTTACCTGAGATCTCGAAGTTAAGAGTCTAGACTCCCAGTAGCCCTTCTATAATCCAAAGAGAGGTAAGCACTTGTTCAATTTAGATAAGAGAAGGATCTCTCTACTTATCTGTCATTCTTCACAGAAAAGAAGGGAGACCAAAGGTGATTAAGATGGTATTTGGGCTGTTAGATTGCACAGGAATTCCTGCACTGTCAGATGCCACTGGATTCCTGCAGTCCGTATAGTCCGCTCTGTGTATTTAACTTTCTGTTTGTACAATGTTTTTTGTTTGGTTTTCCCCTGTAGAACTTGGGGGATGTGGCTGGTAAAAGGGAAACAACATTCACACAGGTGTCTTGATGCAGAGCTGATATGTGAGATGCAAACCTGGGGAGCACTCCCAACTTCCAGTTTACAGTTGCCTAAGTTTTTTGACTGTTGTAGTGATGTAACTCATAGAATGGTTCTATGCCTGAAGTTTAAAATTCTTTGCTTGCTTAGTTTTTCTGAGCTTATTGGAGTAAAATTAGAGATGGGCAAATATTCGCCAAGAACTACCTTAGACATACTAATGTGATAGAAACACACTTAACTAAGAGATGAATAACTCCTAAAGGCAAAAGAAAAAGCATCAAAAATATATGAACACTAAATATTTGTATTGCTTCAAAGTATGTAAAAAGGAATTTCATAGACAGGCTTCTCATTCTGAGTTCCTACTTAAAAAAGAAAATCTCGGAAACTGTATTTATTGTACATGCAAAATGTTCAATGGCTAAAATTTGATCATGTAAAAGATACTTAAGCTTTTATGGTGAGTTTCTAAAAGATTTTTGGATTTTTTTTTTTTTTAATGATGGAAATGTATCTTTATTTGTAGTACCCCAGTTTACACGAGTTTACGGTAGGTGTGATTATCACAGATGACTGTGCCTGGTGTTCATATACTCTTAGTGACAGAATCACATGCTGATCTGTACAAATAGACATACTTTATAGGTCTATTTTTATATGGGTTCTTAGGAGCTGTTGGTATAGTTATACTGCTCTTCTTTGATTTCAGTGGATTTTCCAAAAGTTTAGTCACTTTGTTATGTAAAATCCCATTCCTTCCCTCAAATTACCTTAATTCATTGCCATCTTGCTATGATAGTTTGAGTATAGGGTATGAAGCTAATTTATTTTTCTTTTGCCATTCTGATAGTTCTCACTTTATTGAAAAAGTAATTACTGCCTTTTGATACTATAACTGGGAAATTGCTTTTTCTAATAACTCAGGTTATCCTATCATCATCATAGTAAAAAATCATTGATGCACCAAAAAGGGAGTTCCGTGACTTCAAATTCATTTAAAATAGCTGATATAGCTATAAAAAGTTATATTTGTATGATCACCATTTAACCTCCTGCAACAGGTTTTAGTGATCTGTACACAAGTTTATAAGCTGGGAAAATATCGACATTTACTTTTCTGATATTTTACCTACTATTTTTGTGTAAGGAATGTGTCCAACTCTTCTAGACTATTTCCTGTTTTCACAGAACTGATCACACCATCAAACATCTGTAAATGCAACAAGTTTAAGAAACAAAGATTTAATGATCTAAAAGCAGATCTCTTCTGTAATTACATAGATAAATGGCATAAAAGAAGGATGAAGCATTAAAAAAGAATAATGCAATGCTGGTAATGGCTTAAGATGTGATGTCTATGCTAACTACTTGAATAAAAGAGAAAACTGACACTTTAAAAACGTGTATGGGGGAATTACTATGTAATCACTTATGCACTGGTTACAGGAGAAATTAAAGATGATGCAGGGAGTTTTTGATTACTCAGTTTTTGCAAACTGTAGGCACAGAATGTGGTATAGAAAATAAAATTGTGACTTCTAGTGATATATATCATACAATTGAATTTTCCTCTTGTCCTTGCTTAATTAAGGAAATCAGTGCAGTGCCTTTTTATTAACATGTTCATCAGGCAAAACAAACTATAAATGGTGTTGTTTTCCTCCCTTTGGATCTGTTGTCAGTAATTACAGAATCACAGAATGGATTATTTTGCATGTAATAATTAAATATCTTCCTTTAGAGGTCTGTATGTCTCAAGATAAGCTAGGAGGAATCACTGCACAGCCAAATGGGAAAGGGCTGTTTGGGATAGGTATAGTGTGACAGTCTCCAAGTGTCAGATCTGAGGAACTCCATAGCAAGGTGTATTAAATATAGGAAGCTAGGCAATGATAAAACCTTATACATAACAAAGAAAAATTCTATCATATTTTTAGGACTCACTGCCTGATCTACTTCTGAGTCTTTCCATGACTTCACTAGGTCAGAGTTCAAAAGACGAATTTTTAGGTGTGCATGGAATAATATACAAGTACAAATTCCTATCTCTGGCAGTGTGAATCATCTTCTACAGAATGACAGCCATGAACTTTCAAGAGAAAAGCATGCAACACAGTATCATTTCATCTGATAATTATAGACCATTAGCAAGCTTGCTTTATTAATGATTATTACTGGTTTTTGGCAGAATGAAGTCACCTGACTGATGTTTAGGAACTATTTTAACAACAATAATAATAATAATTAAAAATAACAAGAATAGTAATGTTCAACCTGGGAGCTGGAATATGTTTACAGTCTATTTGAAATTATGCATAATCTAAAATTAACAATAACAACTAAAACCCCTAAATCTTCTGGGTGACAGAAGTGGTCTTTGTGAGTCTAAACCTATAGCTTAACATTTTTTATGCTTTTTCCAATTAGTGCATAGTCTAATACTCCTGCTGAACATGTTGAGGAGGAAATTTCCAAACAACATATAGCCTATCTGTTGTCTGAGTTGTTGCAGTTCAAGTACGTGACATTGTCATTCAGTCTATGCTGAACATGGGTTCCCGTGACAGTATCAGTCTCTCTTTCCAAGGAGGTCTCTCATAGCACAGGCATAAAACTTAATTCTTCTTGTTTCTTATCATCAAGGATCCTCCCCATGGCTTTCCGCAAGTGTTGATTTGATGTCCTATCCTTTACTCATATAATACTCTGACATGGATAATCTGATATCCAACAATAAGATGCATCTGTTTTTAAAACCTGAGGCTCAGTAATGAATGCACTGCATGTCTCTCTTCTTTTGTAAATATGTGTGTTGGTTTTCTATGCATTCCTTTCATTGCATAGAAGGACCCAGGCCATGTGCAGCACAAACACACACCACATTTCCTGCTGGAAATCTGACATCTCTGTCATCCTTGATTGGCCTCACATAAAGGATTCTTTATGCCAGGAATGTAGAAGACAGAAAAGAGGTCTTGTGACTGTACGTTGCCCAATGCCAAATGTCTAGCTGTGGCCTCTAATGACTCAGTCCTTGTGTCTGTTGTTTATCAGAAGACATATGACAGTGCTAGGCCAGGGATCCAATCTTGTCTTGTGATATCAAGCTAGCCTCATGCAATTGCTATGTTTTGTCCCAGAAGTGAATGGATTTCAGGGGCAAGGAACCAATCTATTTATAGCATATTAGAATGGGAGGTAACATGAACCTTCATGAGCTTTTGTAAGACATGAGGTGCTTTGGATGTTGCTTTGTATTGGACACCCTAAACTAGACTTTGTCTTTGTATATGGTAGAACTGAAGAAAAGATTGTAGAGTAGTTATATTGTCGTATGGCCACCTTAGATCTAAATTTTCTCTGTCTTGTGGTCTCATACAAAGTAAAATTAAAGTTTATCCCTTCTCTCTGGCACCATTTTGCCTCTTTGGAGACATAAGTTTAATATTATGATCTTGTAGTATGGCTTCTCAAGACTGAAATTGATTATAATTAATAATTTGCACAGAATAGCGTACAATTATCTATTGCTATTTTGTGATATAATTGTAAATAATATAGTGTGTGTGTGTGTGTGTAATTGCTTGTCCTCCTCTTTTTGTATTTTACGAATCAGTACTAGTGGTAGAGAAGAAATTATCATGCCACCATGTGCTTCCCAGGAGCTTTGGCTTAGTTATTGCTGGAAGTGTATTTCTCTTCCAGCAAGGTCACTCTCTTTTCTTGTAGTGGTAAAAGACACCAAATGCTCTGTGCTGCTTTCTGCCTAGCATATTGACTAGGAAATATGACACATTCTCAGCTCACAGATTTCCCAGTAATAAAGTACATGTTTTCACAATTTCCGAAGTGAAGATAGCAATATCTTTGAATGAAAGACACGGCAAATAGAGAGATCTTTCCCTGAAGACATACATATCAAACTTAAAATGGAATGGGAAAAGACAGTAAAGAAAGTCCCATCCAAAACCTTTTGCAACAACTCTGTCACAGAGACAAGCTAAAGCTTGTGGCTGTAATGACTTCAAAGTGTAAAATTTCACCAGGGTACTGTAACCATAACATAACTCTTTGACTTCAGTAGCCTTATGTATTTTGCACAGGAGCTCCAATTTGCCAGAAGGAAAGGAGTGTGTGTTGTGACAGTTATTTTATTTCAGTATAGTGCTGGCTTAAAAATGTAAAGAATAATGCAGAGGTGAAAGAAAGAAGTTTTGATGCTGTTCATTACAAATAAGAGGGAGAACAGTTGACTGCATGAACAGTGTTGTTCTTACTATGAGATTTAGCCAGTAAGAACATTTATAACTTTGTCTCCTTTAGTAACAGGCATACAAAGGTGTGTGGTCTCTGCGTGTTCATTTCAGAGGTGCTTCAGCACTGAAAGGAGTCTGTGTCAACATCCTACAAGCAGAGGTCTGAGTGGGGAGAGTTAAGAACTCAAGAGTCCTGGAACAAGACTCCTGGGGAACTGCAGAAATACAAACCTTAAACACCAGTTGCAAACTTGCTTATTCATTTGAATGTATGTTGGATTAAGCCTTAGTAACTCAGTAAGGATTTTCCCCTCCATGTTAATATACTGCAAAATTGGTGTTTTGCAGGACATTGTTTTCTAATTGTGAGGTTTTAACCAACTTCATTACTTTCTTAAGAGGTTGTGGGAAAATACATCAGAGAACCATGCCTGCTTCTGAGTTTCTTAATGGGATCATCTGGAGATGCATAGCTGCTTTGAAGTAAACTTTTTTTAGACAGTGATTTTGCCGCTGTTTAGCTGAATGAATGTATACGTTTTGATAAATCTATTGGGTTTTATATCTGATGGGCTGATCTAGTTTTAAAATGGGATTTTTGATGATGAGGGCAGTTACAACAGTGATTTATCAGTATTCTTAGTAATGCAGAATTTAATTGCTCTAGACATGCTAATCAAGCTCCAGCCTCTGTTACACAAAACAGGAAGCAGATTCTGACCAGCATTTATAACGAGGTAACTTTTGAGATTGAGTTACTGCCTGAAAAAAACATGAAAGTTCCATAGGGCCAGAGGGACCACAACAATCTTAAGACCCTAATCTAAAAATGTGAAGTCCTGAGTAGAATTTCATGTATGTACAGTTTGTTCAGGTCCTCACCAATGACATCTACCTTTGATGTTAGCCCTGCTTGGAGCTGGAGATTGGACTAGATGACATCCAGAGGTCCTGCCTAATCTAAATTTTCCTGTGATATTGTGATTTTATATTTAAACAGTTGTCAAATTAGATGATTCTCTAATTCATTTCTTTGATGTTCTGACCTGAGTTACTGGAGTATGCTATGCAGCTAATAATGTTAATAACTGGGATGTAAGCAGGAAGAGTAGAACAAATTACTTTCATTTGATGTTTTTATAATAAAGGTTCCCAGTCTCTCTTTTATGTTCTACTTAAGCAAGCAGGTTTTAAATGTTTAAAAACTGTAAAAACTTGAGAAGTTCTTTAAATTGTATTTTCAGGCTAAATATTTAATGATACTACATTAGTACATCTTTTTAAAGGCCAAGTCACAGTTCAGCATTTAGCAGAGAGAATTTGCCAGCCTAGACAACTGAGCTATGGTTGTTAGGTTCATTTGACTCTGAAGTACAAAAAAGGATGACAAGAAATAAGGGCAAATAAATCTCAGTCATGGGCTAAGCGGAATTTCTGGAACAAGAAATCCTTCCTCTCAGATTTGTCTGCAAAACACGCAGGTAAGTATTTCACCTCCTGTGGCTCTATAGACAGGAAAGAAATGATAAAGCTGGCATGTTACATCATCAAGCATAATATTCTTAATGATTATATTTGTGGATTTTTTCCCCCCATATGGAAGTTTTCATGATGTAAGAGCATGAACTCAAACCACTTGGAAAGTACTTTTTGTATGTACAAACTTGACCTTTAATCCCCAAAGATAATGGAACATAAAATCTGCATTTGTGTTAGAATTGCCATGTTGACAGAAAAAAAAAGGAGTCTTTTTGTGGTTTATATGCTTTCTGGCTTAAAATTTGATAATCATCTTTAATGTTACTGCTGGGTCACAGATGAAGGTACAAGGTTTAGTGTTAATGAAAGCTGGACTTCAGGTATTTTGCAGATAACTCTTCTGAGAATTTTAACTGTATAAAAAAATCAAAATAGTTTTAGGTAAATTTACTGTTATATTTCAGTGTTTCCTTCAGCTGTAGATTTTCAAGAAATGACCTTATGCAAAATATTTTCCATCTTTGCCTCAGTCAAAGTGGACTTGCAGTACGTGCTGCTCCTGCACATGCCTTTTCCAGTGTATTGCAGCCACTACTTTTTCCTCTGATTGTTTTGCAAAACATTTTTCTGTTGTGACACAAGAAGTGTGTTGAATGGCAATAGCTAGAGTGAGCCACAGTTTGATGTAATTGGTATTATTCATTTACTGTGTTACAAAAATAAGAACTATAAATGATATGAAAGCAATTGGAGTTTACAGTTGTTACTGCCATGTGCTCCACTCAGTTGTCATGTCATGTTTAACATTAGCTCTGTAAACTCTTAGGGCGAAGGTGACTGTGTCTTCCTTTGCTTCTACAATAGTGAATATGATGGTTCCTTATTCTTGGCTACCAAAATTTTGGTTCTCCAAGGATGCAAATAATTCACTTGACATAATTTTATACATTAAAGTATGCTTGTTCATGTCTGCTACATATACTTGTATCTATATCTGTCCAGGTTTGTACAGGGCACATGCAACTGCTTGTTGAAACAGAAGACTCTGATATCATGAAATTTTGTGTGTCCTTAGACATATAACTCATGTCGTTTAACTTCATCCCCTTGCCCTGTTCCATTAAATATAAACAGAACTTGTAGACAGGGATTCAATATGTAGTACCATAAATTTCCTCATGTAAGCAGTCTTAGCAAAGACTTAACAAAGGTTGTGGTTGTACATTTTCCAGTTTGGGTACAAATGTTGTCATGGGAATGGATTAATATCCTGCTATTTTCTGGCCTTGTTATGATCTTTTTTTCCCAAAGAATGTCATATCAGAATTTTAATATCTTGTATAATTTCTAAATTATATCATTGTTCTCTACTGCTTTGACCTTTTCTACACGCTGTAATTTGATTGAGTAGCCATTCCACTGCTGTCTTTTTTAACTGCTTTATTATCCCATAAGGAATGTGGAGACTGGGTAGATACTCAGAATATACTCCACCCTCATTTTGACATCAACTGTCAGCCTTTTCATTGCTTTACAGGGCTGTTACTCAGGCTTCATATTCATTAACTGGTATTAAAAAGGAAGTAGCCTTATCAAAGAATGTCATAAAGAGAGGAGCTTTGAAAGAATGATGTGTACCAGAATACTAAAAAGTCAATGTTGCGTAGGTAACATATTTCTAAAAGTAGCATAACTGTATATGGTCCCAGATGACACAGAATTAATCTGTGCTATGACAAAGGTGTTATCAAAGTGGAAAAGGAAATAATTTTCACCAGTTCTTGTTATGATCTGGAGAATAGCACACTTGTGCTCTTAATGCCGTAATAATAGCAAAAGGTGTGATGAATGGGAGATAGCATTTTGAAAGGGTATGGAAATAACATTTTGACATTATCAATGCCACATCTGTGGCTGAATGAGATCTACATGCTAAAATTGTAAGAACAATGATTTGCTTTTACATTTTTTTCATTTGAAGGTTCATCATGAAAGTGAATTATTTCACCCGCTCTGATGCCATTAGAGTGATGTCAGTATGCTGTGCAAAAGCTTGTCCTCTGGCATGTGCCAAGAGTGCTTTAGTTGTATTTTGCCCTCTTGTTTTGTTCAACTTGCTCTAGCTTGTTTACTGAACAAGAGTTTCATGAGATCTTGTACTTACTGTACACTTTGAAGCAAGAAAATCATAGAACTTGCTATGACTGAAGCAGAGTTTGAAAAGAAGGATCAGTTGCAGCTAAGGAGAAACTAGTTTTGAGAAGTAGAGATAGATTATGAGCGCAGGTTATTTGCAATGTACACAGACATGCTTATCTGTGGAGTCAACTCAGAATCAAAATTCTAAAAATCTAATAGTTACTCTGCTTTCACAACTAAAAAAGGTTGAAACAACTTTTAAGTCATGAAGACTTAAGAAGTATGTATATACTGTGAAATTAAGTCAAGATATTTCAAAATTTGCGGATGTATTTCTGACTCTTCACCCTACTTTGAACAGTAAATACTTTTAATTGCCAGAAACAAAAATATTCATAATCCAGAGACACAGCTCCTTTTCACATCTGTTGCTAAGTAACTTTAGAAAAGTCTCATACTGTAAGCTTTTTCTTCCCTTTTTGCTTTGTATCATTCCTTTCTTGCTTTTCAAGCCCTTGAGTGCAATGTTTTCTTCTGTGAAAGAGAGGGCATAAAGAGGCTCTCATTTAGGTGTGCCTTCAGGCTGTACCATAATAATTAATCTAGTCCAAATTCACTTAGACTTCTGTGTGTAAACAACTTTGACGTGGAAGCCTTTTTTTGAGAACTGTTGCATCACAGTGTATGCAGGACACAATAGTGTACAACTACATTGTGCAGGGAGTCATACCTCCTAACATGTATATCACACAAACTAGTTGATTTTCCTGTAGCTAATTATACAAAAATTGACATCAATTTCTGTTGAAGCTTTACCAGGTGAGTAAGAGTATAGACATTTTTGTGAAAACAAAGTTGCTACTCTGAAAATCTTGTACATTAAATGCATATATGAGTAAAAATAAAAAGTAAACCTGATTAAGTTGCTGAGGTTAGTTAGGTAACTGGTAAAGAAAAAAATAATTGCAAGAAATATACTTTTGATTTTAAGGAAAGTTGGAAAATAAATCTTCCCTTTCCAAATTCAGTTTTGCGGGATTGTGTCTTCCTTCTTTGACTGTACTCTTCTCACTCTAATAAAACTTACATCTACTGTATATGAGCCAGAAGCCAGTTAAATTCAGAATAAGTCTCCTGTTAAATTTCATTGATATAAATTGGATATTAGGAGGAAGTTCTTTGCCCTGAGGGTGGTAAGACACTGGAACTAGTTGCCCAGAGAGGTGGTGGAAGCCCCATCTCTGGAAGTTTTTAAGGCCAGACCACATGGAGCTCTGAGCAACCTGATCTAGTGGGCAAGTGTGGTTGGAACTAGATGATCTTTAAGGTCCCTTCCAACCCTGAAAATTCTATGATTCTATGAAAGACTCCAACAAACTATGCATTAATAAATCAAATTATGATATGTAATGATGCAAAGAGGGATATGAGGAGAGATGATAACAAAACAAATGAAAGGGAAGTTCAGTAAAGGAATATAAATACAGGAGAACTCTTACAGTTAAGAAACCATCCCTCTTAACACTTCTTATTAAACTCAAAAGATTTTAAGTTACTTCTCAACAAATGTTTTGGTAGCTCCTTTTGCAGATAAGAAAGAGTAGCAAGGGTTGTAGGACTGCCATTGTCCAAATATGTTGGTAATGTAAGAGAACTTGTTCTTGCCTTGTAGGCTAGCAGCCATGGCTCTAGGCTGGAGAATCTACAAGCCCTATTCTGTTTTGCTATTTAATAGTATATAAAGGAAGCTGAAGGGATATATAGGAACCAGGCTGACCTTCTTGCACATTGTGTCCAAATATGCTGTACCACAGAAATACTGTAACTTGGCTTTGAAGTGTTGATCATCTTTCAGTTTTTCTGGTGCCTCTGCACTCTGAACACAGGTAATAATTCTCATGTGTACATGTTTCCATGGGGTTGATGGTTACAGACCCAGAAAGTCTGAAAAAGAAACTAGCTACTTGATGGAGGCACAAGGACTTTGCAGAGACCACATCAAATCAGAGGGAATTGAGCTAATTTAATGTGTTCACTAGAAAAAAAAATGTGTTCCTGGGCTGTGAAGGATGTCTTACAGTTTCATTAACTTCTTAGGATTAAGCTTCTTTGTTTGACTTCATTTTTTTCTAATTTAATGTGTTCCCTCTCTTTATTGGTATTCATTTTTTCTCTTTTCCTCATCTTTTGCCTGCTTGCTAACTAGTCAATGTCTGTCTCAAAACTTCCCTAGAAGAATGTCTTTTACAATAATTTGCTATAATCACCCATCTTAGTGATACACTGAAGAAGACACAACAGCTACAAAACAGACAGACCATTGGTGCTTATTTTCAGACAATTTTAATTTACGTGATATTTCTTTTTTTTCTTACCAAATGCCCATAAGTAGATTCTTTCAGAGTCTCTTGGATGTGACTTTGCCTTAGGAAGATGAATCATTTTTCTGACCTTCAGTTCTCTGTCCTCATTTTGATGAGGTAACTTTCCATTTTATAAAACAGAAAGCTGTTTTCACTTGCAGAACCATTTTATTGTCCCAAATTGCACAAGTCACAGCAGGATGAGTCTCTCTGATTTACCAGGAAGGCTAAGGGAGCATTTAAAGAATCCTTCTTGTTTGTTTTTGAGAGCCAACTCAAAAAATTTGCACCACAAATCTTTGTTTTGGTTTGTTGGGTTTTTTTTGTATTTTTTTTCTTTAGCTATCTGAGGAATTTTAGTACAGATAGCTCTTAGCAAGTGTTTGTAGTCAATATGAACAGTCATTTCCTTTTGTTAAGAATCAAGTGTTCTGAAAAAATAAACATCTAAGATTTTCTTGATTTAAGATTAAGCAAAAATAACGATTAATGTTTTTTAAATGGTCCTTCTCTTGATGGAACCTACTAGAAAACACACGTATTCCACATTCTGTAAAATTGCTAATGTTAATATGTGTTATTGCTTTGAACTTCTAGTAGTAAAAGGAAGAAAAATGTGTATTAGAATAATCTTCAGAAAAATACAGAGGAAAGAAATGCATCTGTGTTTGTAATTCAAGTAGTATTTCAAGAACAGTTTCTTACAGACTTCTCTGCTTCCTAGTATTTTTATTTGTCATTCAAAGACCTTAGAAAAATGTATTTAATCCTTCATCACTACTTTAAACTTCACAGAAATAAAACAGTTGGATTACTTTAATCCTTTTAACCTTTCTATAATTACAGACTTTACCACTGTCCCATAAATAACATCCAAATTATCAAACTCTTATAGTGATTGCCATTGCCAGTACCACTCTCTTTTGCTTGTTACAGTGGTAACAAATTTTATGCTGTATGGCTTAGCAGAGACATATCTTTATCAGTGCACATAGGTACATAAATGTACTTGACTTTTTTTGGCCATCTTTAATTAGGAAACACATGAATTATGCTGAATTGTTTTTCCTATCTGGCGAGAGATGAAAAAGGATAAGAACATGTAACTTGTAGGAGCCACTACTCATTTGACCAGTGCTGTGACTCTAAGCCACAATAACAGTAATTGCAAGTCAGTTCTATTTGAGGATTTTTATAAGACTTATTCCAGTTTTGTGCATGTTTCTGTATAAAGCTGTATCAGCTACTTTTTGTGTGTGTGTGTGTGTGTGTGTGATGAGTAATCAGCAGAAGCAAAGTATCGATCTGCTAGTCTTTAGATGACAGAAATCTCAACTAGTTTCAAGGTGAGTTGTAACAAGGAATTAAGTTTTTCCACAGAATATTCCATTAAGTGTGTGTGTTGAGACAGGATCATCTATGTGTGCATAGTCTATTTCCGGTGGCTTGTCTCAGCCTGATAGATCAGGTGTACAGGTCAGCAGGGGTCTGTGTGATGTGGGTTGCTGCAGTACTAGAAATATGAAGATGTTCTCTATAGATGTCCTAATGGTGATGACAGGAAAATAGTACCAGGAGGCAAAAGATTGCCTTTGGAATGCCTTCTCAGATGATATGCACAGGGACCATTATAATAATGTGTTTTATGATATTTGTGCTTTTCATGAAGTACTTTTTGATTGCACGTGCAGACTTCAAAAATGTGAATCTTGAGTTTATTCAATTTAAAAGCCAAAGTGCATGAATTACAAGTTTAGTGTTAAATCTGAAGAATTTTAAGTAAGTTTATGGTCCTTTGAAGCCTGTTTCTTGATACTTTGAATTGTCATTATAGTAACTTGTTATGTAAGTTTTATATCTTCAGAAATCCCTGTTGCTTTATGGATTATTTCTCACCTTCTTCTCCTCCTCTCCCTCCTTCTTCCCTCTTTTGAAGAGGACTAGTGAGTTTTTTAGAGTATAATATGAGAGAAAGAGAGACAAACAAAAGTAGCAATTTGTATTCCATTAAATCATCATTGCTGTTTTTTAATTGCATTGGGTTCAAAACGTTTGCTATTGAAAACCACCACCCTCATTTATTACAAAGATCTTCAATAGTGACGACTTCCCCATATTGCTTGCTTCTTCACATTCCTTGAGGAGCTATTTATAGTGCATTTTAATATTAGGGCAATGCATTATATCTTATGGAATACTTCATTAACAAGAAAGGTTCTGTGTCCTTTATGCCCTTTCCTGTTTCGACTGCTTATTTCTCATTGTCTCTTATATCTTTGGATTCTTTAACTTTTTAAAAGCAGCTGCATTTTAGATGCCTTTCTAGTTTAAATCATTGCTGTCTTATACTTTAATAATTTTTGATGGTAATTGATTTGCTGTTTGCACATAGACCCTCTGGATTTGGTAGTTTATGAATGTTTTAAAAATTAAATGGATCAATTTGATCTTTTTTCATTATTTTAATTAGATTATATGAACTCCCTTCCTTCTTACGGACCATAATCTTCACACATGCTGGGTTTTTTCTATTTTCTCAGCTTGGGAGTATAAATCCAGATGCTAGCATACACCACATAATTAAAAACTGACTTAATGATTATTGCCTTTCAGACCTAGATGACAGGATATTAAGGAAAGATGGAGCATCTTCCTACTTCCAAGTCCTTCCTTCCCCTTCAAATCCTTCAGCTGATGGCACTCTGCATAACGGAGTCACCATGCCCAGAAAGAGATTGTGGCTCCCCTGTTTTATCACTGTACCTGATCCCAATCCAACATTAAGGAAAGAATCAGACCTGTTGCACCATCTCTCTGATTGCTGCACCAGACAGTAGTTACTTATTTGGAAGGTGCTGGACACACTAGGCTCATGAACTGATGGAGGAGTCCCAGTACCTTACAAGTGTAGATTAGACGTGAACATACACAATATTTAGTTTAATTTAGTGTAATTTCTTAAACAGTGTATTATAAGGATTCGCAACATGGTTTTCTGTGTCTGAAGCTGATGCTGAGGAGTTGTTAGGACTCACTGTGAGAAAACGCTGGGTCACACATCACTGGGTTTGAGAGAGAAACAGCTTTTCCCCACTCCTCCGTTTCTTCAGAGGGAAAGGCTTCTCTTGCATATTGGAAGGTATCAGATGTGCAGCTACTCTCTCTCCTTCTCTAGTATGCTTGCTGTATATATAAATGTTTGCTAAATGGAAAAATGATGTGAATAGTTGGATTGGTAAGCTGGTTGGATGTGGTACGCTGTACCATTTTTAGTGTATTATCTCTTATGAGCTCTGAACAAGGACATCTTTGGATTCCTGCGGTGGATTTATTGGTTAACTCTGAAATTCTTTGATTTCTGCGATATCCCTAACATGGTCTTCTGAAGAGCTAAATCACATCTGGTTGCACTCTGTGTCCTAAACTCCTAAAAGTTTTATACTTGTTAGCTAATTTTGATGAAATTCATGTTCTGTGAAAAAAAATCTGTGGTTGGTCAGAGGGTAGAGACAGGATGAGTGCTGTGGTGGGAAAGGCATCAGAACTCAGTCTGTGCAGGGGCTGTAGCTGTGCGCCAGCAGGCAGTGTGTCCACTGGCTGTGCTGAGGGTGGCCACTGCCTGCTGTGTCTTCAACTTGTAGTAGTATCTGTGGAATTGTTAATTAATTGGGAGTCTTGATGAATCAGAAGTTAACTTCAAGTTTATAGAAGAATGTGAGATCTTTGAGTGTTCCAAGTCTCTATTTCTATGGTTGTGAGGGTGTATAATGAAGTGGTACTTTTTTCTGTATTACCTAGATCACTGATTTTCTTCCAAATAAAAAAGCCAATCCCTTCATTTTTTTTTTCTGTGCTACTTGGAGGCATAGATGCATATATCTCAACCTGTGTGAACACTGAAATCCTCATGTTGTATCTTTACAGGGCAGTGTGAAAGTCAATGCTGTCTCCCCTTGGAGATTGTCTGATCCTTACAGAAATATGAGACTTTCCTTACTGGATTTTGACTGAACTAATAGTTATCCTGAGCTTACTTCTTACCTCTTGCTAAATATATCATCCCATAAAAAATTGTAAGGACAAAATCTATAGAAGTATGTCTTTTCTTTCTTTTGTCCACATTATTTCAAGGAAGAGAATTACCTCAGGATTTAGATCTTGTCAAACCAAGAGTCTTGGGAAGAACTCTTGATACCTGGGTATCTCATTAGGTATTCCTCGCCTGTCGCAGGGGGTTTACTTCCAATGTTTCCTTTCTTCTGGAATTGATGACCATTTTTGATTTTGGTAGGAACAAGGTTCCAATCTTAAAAAAAAAAAAAACAAAGAAAAAGAAAGGTATGTGAAGTTGTGCAGAGCTAATTAAAGAATATTGGAATATGATGGGATGTTTTTACATCCTTTTGCATGGCAGCGTTGATGAAAACTGCTTATCTGGCATCCAGATTTTTTTCCTAATAGACAAAAATTTCCAGTCAAAATCTGAAAATCTGTGTAAAGTGGATGAACTCTCTTCCAGTCTCCTGTCAGAGTGAGGTTTCTGTGCAGTAATGTTCATACAGAGCCCTAATACCTCCCGTAAGGAGGTATAGAACTCTTGCATTTTTCTAGTAAATTGCTGTCTTTCATTCTTTCTGCTGGGAAAATAACCCCACTAAAATCTGGAGGAAAGGAGGGGAACTGTAGCAGATAGTAGATAATCTTGGAGAGAATAAAGCCCCTTTTCATTTCTCCTGAATTACTTAGTCATCCACATTAGATATGTTCTGTTTGGATGTAGGAAAGACAGTTTGTGTTCTGTTAAATAATGGCTTGGTCGCAGCCCAGAGACATAACTTTTATTTCATTTCATGCAATTCCAGTTGAAAGGCAGGTAGCTTGGTCTAAGTGGAAGCTGAGAGGTAAAAATACTCGAATAGTTAAAAATAGTAATTACTGAAAACTGCTCTTTTCCTGCAAGAATGTTGGAAGTTACCCTGAGTATGCATAAAAAAAAAGGATTCAAAATGTGGTGCATCTAATGCATTGTGATCTTCCTGCCCTTGGTACTGACCTGTAACAAATTTGTCAGTTAGGTTTCATAGATATTTATAGGACTAATATCATTGTCTGGTCTATGACGAATTTCACATTTAGTAACACTTGTGAAAGAAAATCAATGGATACTTTTGCTTTGCACCTGATGATTCATAATTTCTGAGGTTCCACGCAGCAATGCTGGTTCCTAATCTTGCACCCATTTTCTGTCAAAAGAAGTGTAAGAGTGTTGCCATATTTTCTGGAAAATAGAAGCTCAGCACAAAATTAATTGAGAAAGATAGAGTTACCTTTAATTGGAAGCTTCCACACTTCAGGATCCTGTACATGGACGCGCTCTGCCCCAAGGGATTACACCTTTTTATATGTTTTATTAGTAATTAACATATAGAGATCTATAGCCCACCCTGGCACTAGGTTTTCCAATAGCCCACCCCCCGCTGGTCTTCAGCTCTGCCCCTTGGAGAGAGCCTGCATGGGGCTTGGCCCTCTTCTTGTGTTTTGTCTTCAAGCTATCTGCACATGACTTCTTCCAAACATCATGTCCTTGGCAAGGGATGAGAAAGTGCCTAGTGGCCTCTAATATGTGAAAAATCCAGGAAGCTTCACATAATCCTAAAAGTCCTAAAAATCTACAAAACTCAAATCTTTAGGCATCAAGAGTACCTAAATACTATAATTCCCCTAGTTGTGCCTCAAATCACGTAAGTTTGCCATGGTAAGAAAGAGAATCATTTGCAAAGGCAGAACCTCCAGCTTCCAGTGAGATTTTGTTTTCAAGCTACTTCTGGCCTTTTAGAAGAGGTCTTATTGGGGAGCATGCTTGTCTTCTTAAAGTATTGTCCTGCCACTAGGAGATCCAGGTGCAGTATCTAACCTTGGAAAGGTTTGGGGATGATGTAGTACGTTTTAGATGACAGTATGACCTCATCTTATTAAGCTTTTTACCTTCTTCAGGAATGAAGTCTCCTAAATAGCACTGTTTGCAAAATGCCTTGTGTATTTGAAGAATGCTTTACTGAATGGGCTAGTACCTATATTAACATGCACAGCTTAATAAAATTGGTAATCTAAGTCAAATAGCAAACCATAAGAAGATATGAGCTGTATGGATGAAACAGTTTCCTCCTGTGTAATTGAAATTCAGGCTCTATGAATTCAGTAGCAATCCACCCTATTTGCAGAACTGTAATCTAACCTAACTGTATTGCCTACTTATAATTGGAATAAATCATGTGCTTCCTTACTTGCAGTTTGGTTCTAGCTCTGTATGTTAAAGGGCCTTGACTTTTTTCTCTCTGAGTAAAGACAACTGAAAACAGTTTTGAAGGTAAAACTGAAATTCTAGTGAAGTGATATGTAATTGAGTTTCTTGTATGTCTGCTTCCAGTTCCTTTTGACAGCTCTCTTAGGTGTAAAAGACTGTTACATGTCTGCCATGAGTCTACTATAAGGAAAATGATCCTTTCTTTCTGGGATAATTCATTACTACCTTGTGGAGTTGCATCAAGAAAATCCTGCCTTTTCCTCCCATGGTGTATATCTTAAAAGGAAGTGGCTGTAACCTGAGAGAGTGGAGATGACCTCTTGTTCAGATGCTGTGCTGATGTGGCCACAGAAGCAACTCCTGGGTATTTAGATAGCTTTGAGTGTTACAATTTATTAGAAAAATGTATCAGGAGAGATCTCAGAGGCTTACTCTTAATGTTGCTTTTATATCATTTGAAGTCTGATGGAGGAAGAGAGTGTAAATAATTAAATTCTCTTGATGCCAAACTTTTCCCTCAGAGCAGTAAACCAGACACAGCACTGAGCTCACATCTGGCAGCAATGGTGTTTAGAGGGAATGTACTTTATAGGCTGTGCTGGGACCTTCACTGTTGCCTGTGTGGAAAGAAATCAGTAACCTACTTGAAATGTATTAGCTTCTTGAATGTTGATATGCAGAGTGCTCCATACAGAGAACTATATTTTCTGTCCATGCTCACAAAGTCTGTCAAACCTAGTTAAGGTAGTGTTATGATTCTGTGGAGGCTTGAGACTATGTTCTCTGCTGACTTACTGAGAGAGAAGGGTAGCAGTGAAATTTATTCACAGCGCTTGGCTGGAGTCTATATCCAAAGTCATGCTCTGGTCCTACCAGTGATGTTCTTATGTGGACATGTAGAATTATGAAATCTATACTCACCCACTCCTCCTATCAGAGGTTTTGTTTTGAAGTCTCCTTTTGGGAAAGTTTGATTCCAGTTGGGGATTAAAATTTGATAAATAGAAAACACATGGCCTCCATACTGAGTTTTAAGCATTAAAATTCCATGCGGTGTTTGTGTAATGAACATTTCAAGTTAAACATGTTCTTTTTATTCCATTTTTAATATTCTTTAGTTTTTTAGAAATCAGTAATGGAAAAGGTGTGCAATGGCATGCATATAATGGGAATGTATATTTGCCATGATGATGTGCTAGACCTCCCTCTTGAAGTAATAGGGTACACATGAATTTGGTGCACAACTGAGCATGAATTTTTTATGTTCCTCTAGTAGCAGTTTTAATTTTTACTATTTTAAACTACTGCTTAATTTGTCAATATTTGGTGGGAGTGGTCTAACAGTAGTTTGCAGGTGATGAAATCAGTCCTCCTGGGTATTCTCTCTAGCTTGGATAATTACAGGGTAAACTTCTAAACTGCTTAATCTCTTATATAATCATTTTTCTGATTCTATAGTGAGAAATCCAACAATCACCTTTGTGAAGGAACTGTGCTTCTCTAATAAGAGTTTTCCAACAGTTATTATAGGCTTTGGGTGCATTTATGCCTACTCAAAATACCCAAGCGTTGACTGATTTTTCTTATTATTTTTGCAAGTTAAAAATTCTCACTCCAAGTATTAGCTATATGAAGAAGCAGTACAGAACAGAGCTGTAAAAAGGGTAGAATAGCTTTGCAGTATGCAGCAACACGTTTCTTAAAGGCATCAGCCCACACTTTGTGAAGTGCCTGAGTTTCTCTAGATTCTTTGTGGTCTTAGTCTTTCAGATATTGTGATAACACTTGAAGAATTTTTTGAAGCATGTCAGAGCTTTATCTCCGTTTCATACCTTCCTGAACTTCCTTGGCTCAAATAAAAGCAAAAGAAACGGGGAGAACAGTAGAGGCTCAAGAAGAAATCTATTGGCGAACTCAGAAAAACCCAGAAACTTGTTTGCTGCTTTTGGGACCAGATGCTTGCATGAGTTTTAAAGCATTTAATACATTGCTTGCAAATGTTAGTTAAGACAGAAATTTGCTTTGATTAAACAGGTTTTCACACTACTGCCATTTGTAGCCCTGCTGGTGATAAATGATGGGAACAGTTTTTGATAAAAATATCAAAGAAATAATTTATGGGAGATGTGCAGAGTTGGTGAAGGCCTTTGTTCATAAATAGTGACTTGAAGGTCAGCCCTTGAGGACTTAGTAATACTATTCCTTGAACAATAGCTGCAATTAAAAATATTATGTATATTTGTGGTAAGAAAAATCTGTTTCAATTGTTTCAGAAACTTTTGTTTGATTATTAAGATGCTTAAAAATTCAAAATACAGTCAAGAAAACCAGATCTTGGACATTATAGGAACTAGAGCCCATTTTCCTACATAGAGAAGAGGGAAGAATTCATTTTTTCTCTTGTTGATCCAAATTTTCCTGGCACATTCTTATGGCCCCATCAGATATGTTGCATGTCCCCCAAAGGGCTGTCCTGTAATTGCATAACATTGCAGAACCTTTAAATCACCTTGACAGCATAAATGAATTAAAAAAAAAAAAGTCCAGGAAAATCCCAAAGCCACTTTTATGTCACTTTCATGTCCTTACCTGGAAGGGCTATGCCACTGCCTGTTTGCAGCTGCTGTAGCAGGACCAAGCAATATCATCCTCTTCCACGTCGTTGCTTTGTGTAGAATTAAGGGAAGAATAAAAGTAAATTAGAAAAGCAGGGAGGATAAGATCATTTTAATCCAAATTATACCATCTTTATATCCTTATTAAACACCTTTAAAAAAAGCTCAGGTTTATGAGCAGTCACATGACTGTGGAAAAGGCAATCCAGATAAGGGTTTTTCAGGGACCTGCTCCATGAATGTTTACTTTGTTCTTTTTCTTGTATGGAATTGAAATAACTTAATTTGGTGCCAGGTTTTCTCCAGGAAATTATTTTTATTTCAGGTGGTTGGTACTGGCAGTTATAGATGAGGATTACTTTTAATCATTGGTTATCTTGGTGAAATTCCATGTGGCCATGGTGTGATAAATGTGAAATCTTGGGTGACCACAGCTGTTGCCCTGTATAAAACTAAACACGTACCCCAAAAGCTTACAGTGTACTGAACAGTTATGGAGTGTGCAGAGATTGGCAAAAGCACAGCAATTGGACCTAAGCCAATTAAAAGTCCCTAATTTTAACTGTTGTACATGATTGCTTTGGTTACATTCACCTAAATCACAGGAAAAAAACCCCAAAGCCAGTCATAGTTAGCATTTTATGCTTAACTGCAATAAATAGTCATTTTACTTTTATTTGGAATGTCTGATGTTCAGTGCAGAAAAATTTGCTACTAAAAGATCAGACAAATGAGGACAGGATCCCAGTGTAAGACAATAAAGTGATATTGGAGAATCCTAGGGCAGCATGAGTTGTATCCTGGATGCCTTTTACCTTTTCTGGCTCTCTAGATTTAGAGTTGCTCTATAGAAGGATAGTTTTGTGCGTTAAGTTGCCTTCAAGAGCTGTGTCATGAAATTTACAGAGCAACTGAAGTTAATGAGGGCTCTCAACTGCATCTTTGTACTCCTTTACACTGACTGCCACGAGGAGGCACTGGAATCAGAAGCCAAAGGAATTGCTTCCTTGGTAGTAACTAACTAATGGCAGGAGCTTATATATGAAATATGTGGTACGTATTTGTGTATATATGTGTATATATATATAACGTGTGTGTATATACATATACACACATGTGCATTTATATATACACAAATTATTATTTATATATTTAACAATATATCTATATTTTTAAGCATTTGCCAGCACAAATTTATATATAGATATGTATACCTGCACAGTGAATCAGAGAAGGACATTTTATTTGTTCAGTAGCAGCATTCAGGTAATAAAGCAATTTTTTAGTTTAAGAACAGAATAATATAAATACTGATTTTGCCTCCTGGCCTCATCATCGTTGTCATCTTGTTAAAACTACACAATTTATGGTTTTAGCAAAAAAGGTTCAGAAGATTCCACAGTTTAACTGCAACTTTTCTAGCCCCTTGTAATAATAGTGTGTAAAATGAAGTGTGTAAATATTTTTTTCAGTACTGAACTCTACTTTTTCAAGGAAAAGAAATTGTATGTCATATGAGAGAGTACTTAAGTACAAGTTGCTTCTATAAGTGATGCAAAGAAGAGGTATCATTCTAAATATTGTATGAATTCTAGTAACCATGTGAAATTATTGTAATTTTGCCACTACCTTACCCTATTCACTGGAAAACAAGTAATATTTAAAAAAAAAATCAAATTTAGTATAAAGCTAAGGGTAGGAAATTTCTTTCAAAAGCTCAGAAAGAGAGATCTGCTTAAATAAAGCAATTGAAAGGGAAGAACATAGGTTTCATTATAGAATTAGCTGTCTCTGATAGTAGTTCACTTTAGAATGTAACAGCATATCACAAAAACATCTTGTTGTACTTGAAAAATGGAAAGAGTGGTAATTACACCGATCCCAGCTTTTAGAAAGCACAAAGAGGTGTGTGTTAGGGAGGCTACAAATGTAGTCAGTTTAGGAAAGCTCAGTTAAATTATATGACATCTTAATGTTATAGGTAGTGTCTTTTCAAGTTAGTGTTTCTAGCCTAATGCAGATAATAGGATAATGAGGCATTTATGGAGGTTATATTTTAAAAGTTACAAATGTACTACTTTCTAGCCAGCAAGATTACACACAAAAGCCAGTGGGGTCATTCAGGAAATAGAGATGTTCATAGTACACTAAGGAAGACACTGAACTTTGCTGGGTTTAATGGCTTTTTCTTGTGTCCTAAAGGCTTCTTATGTCCTTACTAAAAATAGTTCTCCCTTCTGTGGTGCAGTAACATAGCAGTTTTAAAATGTGTTCTTCATCTCCTCTGTCACAGGGACCAAAATTTCATGTGTTTTCAGATCCTTCTTAGTCCTGTAGATCTTTTTGAAAGGTAAGATTGCTTGATATGCCCAATCACCTGCAAAGAGGAGGGGAGTTTGCCAGGTAAGGTTTCTGCTATCAGCTGGTACCTGGCAGTGGTGTAAACTGGGATGAAGTCTTAGTAGGAGCCCCAGGTATTATACAAACTCATCTGTCCCTCGGAATTGTTTACTTAGCTCTGCAAACATATGATGTAGTTTTCATTTCCCATCACGTAAGTAGGAAACTGAATTTCTTTCAGAAAACCCAAAAGGTCAAAGCTAGAAACATTTATTAGTAATCTTGCTTAGTGGATTGGATAACTAGGTGATGCAGGAAGTATAAAGAGATGTTGTAATATATCCTAATGTGTAAGTACTGGACTTCCCATTGACTTGGTGTTTGGATCTGGTCATGTGTGAAGATGATAGAGATAATGGACTGTGACACAGAAGGAAAAACGGGAAAAAATGAGGGAATTAAGAAAGGAAACTGTCAGACAAGAACAGAAAAAACATGTATTGCAGCAAACAGGGATATGTTTGAAGAGGATGCTAGTAACTATGGGTTTCTCTTGTATGATTGTCAGTGAAAGACTTAAATCAGAATTGGACCAGACCTTAGATGATGTCTGATCATCGCACAGGTTGGGTCTTGATGAGGGCAGGATGAAGAACTGCTCTGCTTTCTCTTTGAAGAACAAATATTAAGTCATTTAAGGAGAGAGCTGCATCTTTAAAATTATTTTCTATGATGACTTCAAGTGTGGATTTTTACATTCTAAACCTCTCAACTGATGGTGCACTGATATTAATATTCTGAGTATTGTTAAGGAATATTGTTACAATAATATATTAAGTGTAATATATTACCAATGCAATGTTCTTTTGAATATATATCAATGAATTAATCATTACTCTGCATTATTTGATGTATCAACGAAATGCATCATTACCTTGACTAATCTGAATTTTCTGCAGTGTAATACATCATTGGTAAGGTGAAAACCTAATGATAAACTAGCAAGCAACCAGGCTTCATTATGTTGAATTATCTAAAACAGGACTCTTTATCTTGATAAATATATCATGTAAGCCATCTTATCAGCTGGAAGACTGAGAGATAGAAATGCATTAGCATATGTCTGAGCATAACGGAAGGGCAAACAACACAGTTTGTGTGATATGAACTTACCATGGCTGTGGAAATAATTGAATAATCCAACCCCTCAATTATGAAACTTGCCATTCTGTAATTACCTCGAGTTTAGCATTGTCATGTTGTTCTGTCAAGTAAGAAATGTGGAATGGTAACTGAAAATGCATATCCAAAAAAGTCATTATTTCTCTATATAGACATGATCATTTAGAGGAGTGCATGCTCTGAAGGTATGGTCTCCTGTGTTTGCAAGAAAACAAATTGCATTTTAGTCACAGAGAGAAGAGAAATTCTGTCATTTGCATGAAACCAGAATACAATATATTTATTTCCCTCCTAGATAATCTCCAGTAGCTGAAAGTGGCTGAGTTCCATATACATTCAAGCGCTATCTAATTGATATGGAAAATAAACCATGTTCATGTGCCTGTAACTGTGCTACGGTTTAAAATGATGCCATGATTCTGACATTTCTAGCATCAAAACCATAACTCTATCTGTCACTGAGTTAAGAAAACCTCAGGTGGTACTTTCAAATGTAGCAAATTGAAATAGTTACTGACAGAAGACTATTCAGAGAGGGACAATCAAGTACTTTTCGTCATATATTTAAAGAAAAAGTGATTTCTTATCTAAATATATAAAGCAAAAATTTTCCCCTTAAAACATGATAAAAATGTAACTTTTTACAGGAAAGGTGATTTTAACTTTTATGGGAAACTGACATTTTTATCTTCCACATCAGTTTTTGATGAGGCAAAACAAAGTTGATTACAATCAGAACAAAATGCAGTCACTAGTTTTGAGTTCAGAAGTCTATTATGAAGAATTGAGATTTTGAATGAAAAGAAAAAGAAAAAACTTTAATTGTTTTATGGAGTAAGGAATCATTTTTTAATTGGCCCTAAACAAAAATAGCCATGGTATTTTATTTTCATAAACCTATTGGAGTATAACAAGGTCAGGACTAGATTCAGTCAGATTGCTGATGAAATGTATTTTCCCCCAAAACTGGAAACACATTCTTTTTTGCTGTTTAATTGGTTTCACATAAATATCTGTCAGATTGTGAAAACAGTAGTGTCATCTTGAGGGGGAAAACAATTTCACTGGGGCTTACCTATGAGAAAATGGATCTATTTGCAAAGGCAAAACTTCATTCTGAAGATTGAGCACATGCTTGTTTGGAAACACTGATACTTCAAAATGCTTGTTGACATAGACAAAACATGCAAATAAAGATCAATAGTCAACATACTAATCACTGTGTGAAAAGGTGAAAATTCTAGCCTTTTAGCAGAGAGTATTTCTGGAATTTTAAGCTACAGAATTTGCAAAGAAGTTCATTCAGTAGTGAGCTGTACAGAACAGCCATACAGGGATTCCTTTCTCTATTTATTTTTGTTAGGTGGATTGGAAAAACATCTCTCATCTGCTTAAGTAAGAATATTTCATATAGTCTTTTGTGGTGTTTAAAGACTTAGGAGTTGGTATGTGTCCTTCAGAATAACTTGGATGGCAAGGTAGCATCAGACAAAATGTATTATTTTGAGTCAGTATCTTTATTGATTTCCTAAATTTAAATTTGAATATTAACAGGGTTTACAGAAAGTAGTTAAGTAAAGAAAAATCGTGGGCTGCATAAGAAAAAGGATTTGTGGAATATAGTTAAAGAGTCAAACCTAATTAAAAAATACCTCAGTACATAAAAAATGAGGGAAATGTTTTCTTGAGAACTACACTCCTGCAAATAAAGTAGCTTCCCCATTAATACTATTTGTTTAATGTTCTCCATTAAGCTAATGAAATGCTGAGAGATAATTTGGGATATGTAGTTTTGTGAATTTTTCTTCTTAGCCTAATCCTGTGTGTGTTTTAAGGTCCCTCACTGATTATTTTTCAGAAGGCTGTGAGGCTTATATCCAGTAAAAAGCCCTGCAAAAGATGGTCTGAATCAGCTATGCAAATACATTTGTAATTTAGCTCTGTTTGAAAATATGGCACAGGTCTCAACAATGACTGTTGGTATTTATTTATTTCTACATACACAAGAAAACAAAAGAAGTTATCACCAGAACTGATGGGCAAAATATGTGTGCGTGCCTGCCTGCATGTGCTGTGTATATATACACATATATATGTGTGTGTGTACATTTTAAAAAAGCATATTTGCCACATCCTGATGTTTCTTATACTCCTCCAGCTACTGCCAATGAAAACAGAAAGGTCGTGGCTAGGCTTCGTGAACGAAGATCCAAGGAGGGCTCCATCCACGCTCCTCATCAGCGCCTTTTCCAAGTGCGCTAATAAAAAGAGGATAGTGGATAGCACCCTCGAGCCTGCGCTATGGATTAAGAGTATTTTACTGCACTGAAATATGATCTAATCCTCCTAATTGTTCAAAGGTGNAGGTAAGAGTTGATGGAAAGGATCATACCTGAAATATAGTTGCACAGATACCTGGGCAATTAACCACCTTTACAAATCTCTTCTATTTCTTCTATTACCTTTTGTTTACAATAGGACCCAGAAACTTCAAGCATAAAATCAGTTCAGTGGTTGTGGTTCAGACCTGAAGAGCTGAATCCAGGATATAACTCTGATCAGTTATAATGATATACCTTTTTTTCTCATAAGGGAAAATGTGTCTTAAATGTGAAAAGCCCAGTACAGAGAGGCCACTAATGTTATAGCTGTTCCATATTAAATCAGGGTTGTGAGGCAGCAGTTTAATTACAAGTATGCATGCTACTATTTGAACTACCAAGCAAATAAGCATTAGAAACATTAGACAAATTCTGTGTGGTTATGAGCTATGCAAACTGTTGGTTGGGTGGTTAACATTAAACTCAAAAAGACAGGCAGGGAATTTTTTGACGCTTTTTTACCCTCTTACCCTCTTCCCATCACTTACTGATACTTCTATATAGTTTTCATAAAATGAAAGCAGTTGGCATTCCTCCCAAAAAACAAGTGTTTTAAAAAACCTGCAAATCCTATAATTTCTGGTATCACATATCTACCTTGTGAAAAATGTGTTCTTTGTGTGCCATAGTTTAATTGCACTAAATAACTCTTTCTAAATATCAAGTCTAAAAATCTACATCTTAAAAATAAAAAAAACAAACAGTAGAGCAGAAAATTATTGCACTTGATGTCCTGTAGCATCATTCCTCTTTGCTTTGACAGTATTTGAAGAATGAAATGTGAGAAGTATGAAATGTGGAGAGTGAATGAAGAGCTACAAAGGCTTTGTCTTTATCTATGATATGTGTGTGTGTATGTCTGTACACACAGAGCCAGGAGGCACTGTGGAGAAGAACATTTGTTCTTAAATTGCATCATTGGATTTTTCTTTTCAATGCCCTTTAATTCCTTTCTTTTCTCTCTGGAATAATTTCTTTCTTTTCTTTCTGGAATCTCATCATGAAACTAATCGACAGAGTAAAACAGCAGTGGATTAGAGTATCTTTCATGCAGCTATTTTAATCAATTTTCAGTAGTATATATGGATTCATATAAGACCTTCAATTAACATGCACATTAACACTGGTGAAAACAATTTTTGATCCTTATCAGGAATGCTTGCTGTATGCAAGGGATTTGAATAGCTGAGCAGAATTTGTCATCAGACATATTTCATCACTGTGCTCCTGTGATGCTGCTCACCAAACAGAAAAGGAAACAAATGAACTGAGACTGTTAGTTTTCTGAGATTTTCCATTCTTTAAACATAGATGTTTTCTGCATATTACTGTCTCACAAGTTTAAGCAGGTTTTCTGAAGGGAGAAGTACTTGCTGTTCCTGTTGACCTCATTCAGAATTGAGGGTATGCTCTGTGTAAAGAAGCCCACCTCATTTGATTTTGTAGTGGTTTGTAACGTTTGATTTCCTCTTTTTATTGCACATTATCATATCTCTTATTAGTGGTTATTGGGAAAGTAGTTCTATAACAGTGCTTTACTTTTCCCATTTGAACAGCATTACCAAAGTCAATGGAACAACTCATACAGAAAAACTCTACCTGAGTTGAGTCACTTGCTCTCTTGGGAGTGGAAGTTGTTACCTAGACATACACATAAAATGGCTAATGCATCTCATCCCAGTTTCTGCAACACTTAACTCACAAGATTAGATACTCTGATCACTATTCAGCATTTAGACATTTTTTAAAATTGTATACAAATCAGAAAAATCTACTAGAAGCAATGAGCTATTTGTGTTTTCCTACTTATTTTAATCACTGTATGAAAAATATCTGTGTATCTTATGCTTGTTCCCAGGGCCTACTAAGAAAGGGGAACCTATTGTAGCGTAGACAGTAAAAATGCATAGCATCCACCAGTCCTCACCACAAAACACATGAATCATTTTACCATCTGGTTTAGTCTTTTGGTGTCAAATTTTGTTTTCAGACTGCAAGGTAAATTCAAATCTCATGAATTAAGAGTATTTTACTGCACTGAATTATGATCTAATCCTCCTAATTGTTCAAAGGTGCCTACACTGTTTAAACCTGTAGTGCATTAATTTCTACAAACTACTTTGTGTCCAGGTCAAAAATGATATAATAGTCATTTTCTTAGTCAGAAAGATACAGTGAATGAGTTTCAACTCTAATCATTTTGTTATCTGCCCTGAATTCCTAAAGTTTGGAAGGATATCTCTTGTTGTAGCCATGGAAGATTGCTGTTGATTTGGAGGTATGGCAAAGACCTTCATTTAGTAGCCATTAGTGATCCTGTTGGTTTTGAAACTAACTCAAGTCTGAGTGGGTGTGATTGGGTCCACTCAAGTGAAGTGTGTTAGACTTGGATTTGGCCCCTGAGGATGGAGCAAATGTTCTTTTCAGTTAGCATATTGGAGCAGTTCTGGATAGAACAGTCATATGCTTGTACAGTGAAGACCAATGATCTTTTAGGGAGTTTATAAATTTATGAACAAAGCACCTCTTAATGGAACTGTGTTTATGAGATTTATTTCTTGACTGTACTCTACAGAACTCAGGAAATACAAGCTTGATCAAATCTTTGCACTGCTTTACTGATGGTTTGCAGTCAGGTTCTGTTAGATGATAAACTATGTATAAAACAGAATCCCTGTCATCTCTGTCACACATGTAACTCCAGGAAACTTGAGAACTTTGTTCAATTACCAGATACAAAAAGAAGGCAGTTAAAGTAGTGCATTCTTAACACAGAAATACTAATGTGCTAGAGACTAATTAAAGATGGGAGCACACAGATCACTAGGATTTACCCAAGAATAAAGTTCACTTCAAAATAAGGTAATTAAGTTAATCTTCTGATAGTGGAGTTTTGCAGTAAGTGCACATATCAAATATGAAAGTAAGGAACTTAAGAGGTAATTAAAAGTAATTCAGGCATTAAATTAAGCTTCTAGCTATATGAAGTGGTAGTAATTACAGACATCAAAATTAGACCTATATTGTAATCAGACTAACTACAGTGTAATTAATGTACCTATATGGCAAACTATCTACAAACGTAAAATGCAAGGTGCTGATTTCACCAAAAACATTACTGTTTTAACTAGAGGGCAAGTCAGCCAAAACTTGGAGGTGACATCAGCACCAAAAATATGAGCAAAGCTATCTGCACTGAGGATATCCACTGTTTCCCAAGTGCTGAACTAAAAGTCTGCCCTTTCAGTTTCAAGGAAGTCTACAATAGATTTGCATCCTCAACTAATTTTACCATGTGGAGGTGTACTTCTATTGTGCCTGAACTTTGCAGACTACCTGGCAAATCAGGAGTTACAGCTCTGTCCCAGGCAGACTGAGCCTCTACAGTTGCTTTCTGCAATTAGGCTTGTCAGTATCTCTCTCAGGAAAATACTACTAGCTCATTAAGGCTAATTGCTAGCAGACACCTGATTCCCTTAGAGGACAAGGAGAGGAGCCACGTTGCAGGAGGGCTGTGATGGGCAAGGTTAGCAGTGCCTGCCAGGCAGGTGGATGCACCTTTAATCATTCCTACAATTGACTTACAGCTACAAGAAACTTGACCTTTGCTTTGATTAGAATCTGAGCTGATGAAATTTCCCTTCTTCTCTGCAATCAGTTGCCACATGAATTAGGCCATTAGATATGTGTATCTACCTATCTGCCCTAGGCATGGAAATGTTGCTGTGATTAAAGTAATTTATTACAAATTACTGGGTGTGAAAAGGGATCTGATACTATAAAGTAATATTTTAAAGCAGATGTTCTGAAAGGTGCAGTCAGTGCCATGCTTTGTTTTTGATTATTTTATACAGCAATCTTGATGGTTTTATCCTGGTACAATCAGAAGATTATTCACTGCAGGCCTTATAGGGCAACTTGTACATGATCTGTGGAGGAAATGGAACTAAAAAAAAAGTCTGATTACAATTCAGTCTTAGCAGAGATTGTACCATTTTCCTATGCTGTAGAAGCAGACTCAGCACTATGAAGTTTGATTTCTGTATATTTCTTTACTCTAGAGTTAAGCGTAAGCCATTTTGAGTTTCAGGAAATATTTCTTGCCTGTTATTCTCCCTTGCATGTTATTCTCCCTTACATGTTATTCTCCCTAAGGGACCTCTGGAGGAATTTATTCCATGTATTTGCCTGGAAAATGTCCGAGTTTTATTTTAATATACACTGCATCTATTCACATGTGAACAAGAAGTCCAGCACTTGTTACACACTGAAAAAACTAGGATAGTGCAGTCTTCCTAGCAGTGCTCATACATCTGAAGGTTGATTTTTGTGAGCTCCAGGTGGTTTAGAATGGAAATTTCTGTGGAGAATTTTAGACATACCTCTGTTCTGTTGTGTGTAGAGGATCAAAGGCACTCTAACCCATATTAAAGCCTTTGTGTTTCCTAGGACTTCACTCCATAGTTCATTATTGACCTTAGCTGAAAATATGTGAATTGCTTTGTGTAATTACCCAACTGAACTACTGGAATTGTCTGAAGGATAGGTTGTGTATCACATTCATGACATTTATTAATTTTTCATTGGAGTGAGAAAAAGCAGCAGATTGCTGTATAAGTCTGATCAAAATAAGCACAGAACTATTTCATGAGTTAACAAAACAGAAACAAGATTCACTGGAAAGTCTGTAAGCAGTGGCTTAGTCTTTCTCCTTTATTTTCTAGATGATCTTATTACAACAGTGAAGAAAACCTTAGTGCATTTATTTATGTGCTGTAATTTGGAGTGAGGGATACTAAATTTTTGAGAAACTTGGTTTTTGCATGAGAGATAAAACAAATGGACACTTCAAGCCATGTTTTCTAAGGAACAACTGCTCCTACTAGGAATTATATTGTTTCCTGTGTGTCCTTGGAAGCACTGGTGAGCACCTGGAGAAGTTGTAGAGCCAGGAGGCAAATTGTCTGATAAGGGCTTTTGGGAAGGGCACCTGAGCATGTCTGCTGTTGCACCCTGTCAGCAGACAGTTCTGTTTTAAAGAATTTGTAGTTTAAATGTTTGGAGTTGATTTCTGAATAACAAGAAACCAAAATTTATGTTTTCTTATTTTTCAGGACTTTGCAGCCTGTAATTCAAACTTTTCTTCAAAATTATCATAGTGCAAAATATCTATTTGTTTGGTTTTTTTTTTAAAATTCTGGGATTTTCAGTCAGCTGATACCATAGATCAGGTTTAAATTTTCAAAATTAGAAATATTGCATAAGGGTTTTCACTTCCATCTTATATTTAGCTAATGCAGAAGGAGTCAAACTGTGAGAGCAAACTGCATCTAACCTGTGATGCAGGAATGGCTTTGAAGTCAGACCTAAAGCCAAATTTGCTCATTATCTACTCTGAGTCCTTAGCAGCATCCTCACAGCTCCAGAGCAAACAAACCAGTACTTCAGAGCTTGCCTCAGAGCACATTTTTCTGCAGTGTGGGCAACCTCATATATAACCCATCTCAGTCTTGTGGTGATGGCAAGTGAATGCGATTGGACAGAAGATTCTTTGATGCCCTTGTGGATCCACAAGAGTTCCAAAATCACCCCTGCAATGAGGAACAACGAAATTTGTGAACAGTCTGACAGCCTGAGTTTAGAATCCTAGGTGGACAATGTGAATGCTTGGAACCAAATTTTACGATTGCTCTGAGCTAGTAGCCATTCCAGGGCTAGTGCAGTTCAATCTGGATTATCTCTCTCCTGTGCCTCACTCAGACACCTCAGCCCTAGCTGGAACATGGTGCAGTAGAGCAGCTGGAGGCACTCTTTGTCTGATATGTAAAATTGAGTTGAATACCTTCCCTTCAAACTGTAGTGAATAGTAAATTCACTCCTAAATATTATCATATGTACATTGGCTAAGTGATACAAATAAGATAGCAATCCCTGATCCACCCCCAATCTCTTTCATTTTAACATCGTACCATGTGAATTAAAGTGTGTCTTAACTAAGAGCTTTGGATGCTATGTTAGACTGCTGTCAGGTTTCTTTTCTACTTCCCATTCCAGCTTGAACTGCTGGCTCTTATATGGCATGACCTGATCACCAGGGCAGGTCAGCAAGAACAGAACTTCAAATTGGGTTGGATGTATCTTGAATTTAATTAACTCCTGCTGTTGAGGCCACTTAGACCTCACTTTCTGAGCTGAATAGTTTATTCTTCCACTTTCATCTCTTAAGGATGAGAAGTGGGGTCCAAAGACCAGCGAATTGAAAGGACTTCAGGAAACTTTGTAGCCTGTTACAATAATAACAGGGGGAGGGACAGCAGAAACTACCTTTTGAGCAGCTACGCACCAAGTGAGAGCAAACTCTTTAAAGTGGAGGGCAAGACTACTAGAGTGCACCATTCCTTAACTTTTGTTCTTGGAGCTGGAGATGAATAAGGCCAGCTTCTGCTCTCTGCTCCACATGCAGCCAGGACTTTCCAGAGGCAGCAGAAGAACGGACTAAAATGAATAACAGGCTCCTAGGTTAGTTAAAGTCTTCTTGATTCATCTTTGTTTTGTTCCTTACTAGAGGTAGGACTCAACAAACCTGTGTAACCAATGGTGCTTTTAAAGTCTCAAAAAGTAAAAGGCCGCCCTCCTGCCCCCGTATAAAAGCCTGTGTTGGATCTTTAGGAGTGTTCATATGTATTTGGAAGGCAATACTTAGAGTTCACTGTATTATTGACCTGTCATTTGTAATGCTATCATCTGTATTTGGAGGTTGACCATGATTGCCCTGGCAAGATATTAGGGGCCACACTGATGAGAAGAGAGAGTCATGTAGGATATATGCAACTATTTTGTTCCCCAGACAGGGCTTTTATCTTGAGATAATGTGTTATCTTTGTTAATAAGCAGAGTTAAGCCCACAGAACTGTTTCTCCAGGTTCCATGGAGCTACTCGGTGGCTGAGGCAATGATTCAGCGGTTCTGCAGCAGCTGAGGTTTTTGATTCCTGTACAACCACGCATTTTAAAATGGGTCACATCAGGGACAGCCTGTTTCCCTTCCTAATCAACGGCTTTTTTGGAGAGATCATTTAAAATTTTCCCCTTTGAAGCCCAATTTTCAGCATCCATATTCCTATCCAGTAATAGATTTAGGCTTGGATAGAGCCTGCATGCTCTCACCTGCCCAGAGGAGTTGGTCATCTGGTTGACTGAGTGTATATAAAGCTGATAATTAGTTGTAAATGATAGTGTTTCTTCCCAGTGAATAAACAGATATCTATATTATCCCTTCATAGTTATGTGAGATGTCTTTCTTTTTCGTAGATCTTTTTACTTATTTTGTGCCATAGATTTTCTGCCATGTGTCTATCTCTTCCTTGGAGTAAATGTTTCAATAGTCACCTAAAAGTACAAAAAATTAGTGTCTACAGCTGAGGTCTCAAGGGCAATAATCTGATAACAAATGTGTGGATGAAAGGGAAAAAGAGGCTTGATGCATTTCTAAACCATTATGACAGACAACAACAGCAAGGAAATGGTTTTAACCTACGGAACTTAATTAAATTTTATCTTCCACTATGAAATATTCTGGCTGTGATCCAAGAAGGACTTGAGCACAAATGCCTCCTTCCTCAGTCCCTGGCTTCTCAAGTGGTTTGCATGACCCTGTGTTAAGAAATTTGGCTCCCTAAGCATGTCATGAGAAGTTCATGGAAGATTCAGGCTGTAATTTCAACATGACTTTCAAATGTCATGGTAGCTTAAGCAACCGTGTTGACACAGTTCACTCTTGCCTCTCTCCCTATCCCTTGCATCCATTGAGGTGATGGGGCATGAACACAGGACAGAGAACAAAAGACCACTGAAACCAGCTCTGCTTTTTTGAAGGCAAGCCTAAGCAGAGCTTTCTACTTGATTTTATTTGGAACTGGAGAAAGGAGACAAAGTGATTTTCCTCATGAAAAAGGCCTCCTAGGCATTTTTTAGTATATGTTACATAAAGAACATTTTACTTTGAACAATCATTCAATAAAGCATGCAGATGTCCCTGAAGCAGGACCTGAACTTCCCTTCCTATCTGTCATGGAGACCTTCCCCCCTCCATGCTCCTGCTCAGGAAATGGGACACATGTTACCTTGTCTACTATGTAGAACAGCTTAGGGGCAACCTGTAAGGATGTTGAAGCTAAAAAATGAAGTACCATGGAATTTGAGTGAAGTGGAAACTGACACTGTAGCTGTGTAATTTCAATGCTAGGTCCCCACATTCTACCTGACTCCTGGTGTAGTTGTGCAACTTTCTTTGTTAAACAATTGGTCTGTATTTGCTTTTTTGGGGGATGTTAGAAATACAGCTTTAAACTCATTTCCTCAGAAATATTTTTTTAGTTGATGTAGTCTTCGTGGAGAAATCTTGAGTTTTTAGAATTACTTAAAAATCTGTGATTCAAACTTTGGTCTGAGTGTCCTTTTGGTGAAACACTGATGGACTACTTATATGATTTTAGAGCCAAATATACTACTCTTTGTATCTGCTGCTTTGAAATTCTCTATTGGTAATTAGTAATTTACTAAAATCCTCCTCCTACGACTGTGTAGTTTATTTTTAGGTGTCACACCTTTCACATATTTTGCTTTTGACTGATGATTTCATAGTAACATACATATAGATAATAGCAGGAAATTCTAGTGAAATTCCCATGCCACAGCAGGTGTGGATGGGAAACTAAAAGGGTGGGTGAGGGGTATTTCACACTGAAAGGAAAGAGGTTTAAGCTTAGCATCTCAAGATGATAAAGCTTAGTCAAGTAGTCCTTCTGAGAGCCAGTTACATTGGAGCACCAAATACAGGAAAATAAGGCCTTGCATGAGACATTAGCTTACAGAAACAAAAGAGAAGAATAGATAGTCTGTTAAAAATTAGAGCAGATGGGAACTTGCTCAGTTATCTGTGTTCTCCCAACTTCATAAACCACTTTATTTATTTTTTCTAGTTGTTGTTTGATCATTGAAGCTCTTTAATAGTAATACGCTTATGTAGGCATAGTATCGTAAATGATTAGGCGTAGTAATCTTTCCCTTTTCTTTCTGTTATATTATTTAGGCAATGGGTGGGAAATCTGTTAAACATTCTTGTAGGATACTCAGAGGAAAATGTTTGCCCCTTGGTGTATGTTACATCAATACCTAGTTCTGTAGTAGAAGAACCTGAAGTGTCCATTATTGAAAAGAAATATGTTTAGGCAATCTACTCACAGCATACTAACTGTGCATTTTCTTATTTTCTTGACTTTTGGGTTGGTAAGCTTTGTAAAAGGGTCTTTCTATACAAAATTCAGTCTTCAAAAATATAGTGTTTCTACATTTTTTCCTTCTGTATGTGATAGCCAGACAAGACTGTGGAAAAGGTAAATGAAATAATGATGTAACAATTGTATTGTGTGATATTTCAAGGACATGCAAAGGATTTCTTTTTTTATCTGAATTTAAATTAGTCTCACTGCAAAATCCATCCTAAGTACATTGTCAGCCACAGTTTTTAATATGTTCGCTGGTTGGTGGATAAGTACTGTTATCCTCAGTTTATACCTGTGCCCTAAACAAAGGAGCTGAATTTGATTTTAGACAGTGAGTCAGTAGCAGAATCAGATCCAGAATACATTTTTTTTTGTACCTTTAACTTTCTCATTTTAGTACAGCTGCTGAAGCTTTTCCAAAGCTCTGAGATGCTTCTACCATTAGTGCTGTTACAGGCATAGTGCTGAGAAGATCTCTGCAATATAGAGTATTGCAATTTATAGGTAATTTAACTGCAGTGATCAGTAATCTTGTAGTAGAGAAGAAAAAGTTTAAAGAAATTAATCAACAATAGATAAAAACATCTGCTTAATGTGGAACTTTCTGTAAAACTTGAGCCTCACTGAAACAGTGCCACATATGTGCAGGGCACATAGCACTTAAACAAAGTTAGCCTTAAAATAATTTTGTGTCTGACAAAAGGAGGTTCTGAAGTGTGATCCAAAGCCAGTTCAGGGAAAAGCATAATAACAGGAAAACTGTATTACAAAAATTTGAGGCAAATTCTGATCTACAGTAGAATGAAATATCTAATGGATGTTTGCAGCGTGAACGGAAACCTGAACTACACGTGGAGAGGCTATTGTGCTATTAGGAGAAACTTNTGTGAACGGAAACCTGAACTACACAAGAATTTTTGACAGATCAAACATGGAGAGGCTATTGTGCTATTAGGAGAAACTTTCTGCAAAAAAAGGAAAAGATTTTAAAAAACAAGTTACAAAAATTGTTGCTACAGCAGTTGGAAATCACAAAATAGAAGGAGAAGCAGAGCAAATGAACTCTCAGGTCTCTCCCCTTTGATTTGCAAGATTAAATATTTGTGAGAAAAGCATTGCTTCCCATTCAGATAGAGGAGGCTGTGTCTGATGCTAAGCATGTTTATAAAATGCTAAATACTTGCCTGTGATAGAAGCCTCAAAAGAAATTGTCAGGCCTCTTAGAAGATAAAGTGCCTGTGGTTTGAGCATTTTTATTCCTTTGAGAAACTCTTTCTGCAAAGTACTCCTTCAGTTCCATATAGCACAGGAGATGTCACCAAAAAGTACAGTATGATTTTAATGATTAAAAGGTTAGTAAGGTTTCTATGGACTAGCATTTCATCTGAGATAGAAAAGTGTGTTTCATTAAATTCTCGGTGCAGTTTTAGAAAGAGAATGTGGTGGGTAAAGCAAAACAAAGCAGCCCAGGTCTAGAATTAGATAAAAGTGTTTAGGTATCACAAACTCTGAATTCAAGTGAAGGTGGTGACTTGGAGAAGTAATCACTGGGCTCAGTGTGCAAGTTTGAAATTTTTCCTTCATACTTCAACTTCCGACAAGTTTTGTTTAGCATTGAGTAGTCAGATAAAGTTGGAGCAAGAGCATATTAGATATAGTATCTTGGTTGCTGAATTGAAAGATTCAGAAAAGGTTTAGATGAAATGGAGTTGTCTCTTTATTAGAGTTTCATAGATTCATAGAATGGTTTGGGTTGGAAGGGACCTCTGGAGGTCATCTAGTCCAACCCCCCTGCAGTGGGCAGGGACATCCCCAACTAGATCAGGTTGCTCAGAGTCCTGTCAAGCCTCACCTTGAATGCCTCCAGGGATGGGGCCCCAACCACCTCCCTGGGCAACCTGTTCCAGTGTTCCACCACCCTCGTGGTGAGGAACTTAGTTTGCATTTGATTCTCATCAGACAGCACCAAATTTTATTGTTGGTTACTTTAGAGACAGAGTAGCTAGATATTTTTCTGTTCTGTTTTGTACAAACTGGTTGAACTGCATAAAAAATGCAAATCATCTATTTTTATAGGTCTGCCATTGATATACTGAAGTTCAGTCTCTGAGTTAAGTTAAACTGCATAAGGCATGGCAAATGCACAGAAAATAAATGCAGCAAGCAGTGGAGGAACAGCTGTTGCAGAAGATGGATGTTTTACTGTAATGATGTTGCTAAGATTATTAATTTATTTAATAGAATTCAGAAAGGATTCATCTGTTAGCTGTCACGATTTTATCACTGTGAGTCTGTGGGTTGCCATGGGCTATGAGCATGCTGTTAGGCCTGTTAACAACATCCAAGGGGGGTCAACTGACAAATAGCTTTGTTTATTTCCATTTGGTTTATAGTTCAGGATTCATTTGGAATGTCCCAGCTAACATTTGGTCTCTCAGTTTCCTAATATTGCTGACACCAGCTGTAACAGCAGCCTTTCTCTCCTGGAAAATCTTTCTTCCTTTGATGAGCTTGTTCCTATAATTGGATAGGTTGCTTTTTCCTCTCTAGATTTTATTAATGTTGGTATTGCAGGGATACGTGCAAGCCAGTTAGAAAACATGACCTTGCTATACTACCCATAGTCTGTACACATCAGAAAAACATGTGTTGTTCTTTAAATGTCTTATAGTTTATGTTTAAAATGAGACAATAGATTGATAAAAACAGCAGATGCAAGGGGCTCGAAGTAACAGTGAGAGGATAACAATTAACATAATAAGCCCTTTGCCTCTAGTCACTATCAAGTAGTTTAATAAGAACTTACTAAAAAACATTTTGAGAAAAAATGATGAGTATTTTTCCTAAATATGAGGTGAAGTTTGTAGGATGACATGATTTTTTTTGTTTACTGTTCCTTTGCTGTTAGTTTTGGGTTTGGTCTCTTTGTCAGTCTTTCAGTACCATGTATTAAACTGAACTTTCTCCATCACAGCTACATCTGCCTTAAAGTACGCTGGCATCATTGGGAGGCAGAGAGGTGAAGGGCACAGTAATTGATCTTGATATGGCTACTGATGGCATCCATACAATCTCAGTTGCCAGCAGTTTCTGCTTGTAATATGGAGCTGTAATTCAAGTGGTCTGATTGAATATGAGGGATGATAATTCTTGTTCTCATTTTTATTATGGAGAAAAAGTGTCAGTAGGTTACCACATAGTCATGACTCTTTCATCATCTGAAAACTGTGTGAAGCAATGCTCTCTGATTTGATTTCTCCGGAGCTAATGGAAGAAATTGTGGTAATTTCTTGTTCTTTATTTATTTGTCTCTATTTCTTGATCTATATAAAGAAAAAAAAAGTCTTGAATGTCCATCCTTTACCCTATCCTATCAGTAACCAGACATAGCTTTAGAAAATAATTTTACTTTTGTTTCAAGTGATTTGTTTGTAAATTTTCTAAGAAGGAATGTAAATAATGTAGCAATTCAAGCCATATCATTAAGATCAACTTCTTATTGCAAGTCAGGCAGATAACTCAGCTGAATTCTCTCTGCATTTGTTGAAATATGGGACAGTGATTCATGAAACTATAGAAAAGCCACAAGTTACAGGAATTATACATATGTAAACACTTGGCAAGGAAGAGAATAGAACCTAAATTTAACAAGTTGATGAAAGAAAAACAAAGTAAGAGTGGTGAAAAAAAAAAAAAAAAGACAAACCAAACCCAACAAGTTTGTATTTGGAAAGGAAACATTTTAGGCAGTGTTTCTAAATCTCATATCCATGTCCTCACAAGGTTCAAATACATCATCATCAGTCCCAGGACCAGAATGAATAATGCAAACTCTATAACTTGAACTTGCATTACTTGGCTGCTCTGCTAATGTCCTTGTCCTTGCTAACCTTGTCTTCCATCTTCCCACATTCCCTGCCAACCACATAGCACAAAATGGTGACAAAAGAATTTATTACTTCTCTGACTTACATATTGAAAGCAAGTGAATGGAATGTAGCAGAATTTTAAAAGTACCGTGAAACGACAAGTACTGTGTCAGCCTGAAAAATAGCTGTGCCTGCAAAAATTAATACGAACTCAAATGACCTCTTGTCAGTTTGCTTTGAACAGTGAAGCAGGATCTGTCAGTCCTGCTTTGAAACTCATGGTTGGCAAGTAACATGGTCCTATCCCAGTGATCAAGGTGGTACTCACCAGTTTCATCTGGATAGTTTTTCATTGAAACTGCAAAAAGTTTGTTATTGGTTAGTGCTACTCTTCTGAGATACAAGAGCCATGAGCTTCAAGTCTTTTGGTCTTTATACACCAGCAACTATGCTTGACACTGAGAGATGGATGGTCTTTTGGCATCTCTTTCCTTATATCAGCAAAGCATAAGCCCAGATTTCTGGAGGCCCCTGAACATGGAGAGATAGGCTTGCAGAAAATGCAAGTTGGTTTGTCAGTAGGGTCAAAGAGTTTAATTTAGCTATTCAAAGCTATTGTTACAAATACACAAAGAAGAAATAAATGCATTCAAGAACTGGTTCAATATATGACAGTATTTTTACTGTCAATATCATTTCACTGATTTGAGTAAGTGGATTTTCCTAATAAATATTGTGTAGATACTAACTGCATAACTAAAATCCAACCTGCATATTTTTCAGGCCCATAAACTTTTTTCTAGGGCTGCACTGGCCCTTCTAGAGCAGCTCAGTGAGAAAAAGTGACTGGCTAGGCTGAAACCATTTCTTTACCTTCATCTCTTCTAAGGCATTTTGCATTTATTGAATTATGAAGTAACTTAAGCTGAAAAGGTGTTTCTTTTCTCCTCTCCTCTTAAAGATGTAAAGTAAAACTGGCAAAAAAATAAATTGAATCAGTTGAAATGATTGGGAGAAAAAAAACCCCCACAGTAATACAGTAAGAAACATGACATATATTTGCACATCAATTGTATATAAACTGCCTTTAAGTGAAAAGCCATGACTTTACATATGTATGCATAAAAGCACAAAAATGTGGGCCTGTGCTTCACTATTATATCTGTTCCTGTGAAATAGCAGTATTTTGTAAAAATGATGTAGTATACTTGACTGTTAGATTAATATCTATTTTATTTCTAAGGAATTTCTAACAGATGTGAAACTCAGGAGAGCTGAAACAAAAGTTTGGGGGCTCTGCTTTCTGTCTCTTTAAAAAGAGTGATTTAGTGAGCCCTTTGAACCTCTGGAATATTATGGTATCATTTGAAAGTCATTGGAAGAGAGTCTAATTCTCATTATATTGAGAGATGTAGGATTTTGACTTCAACCTGGTGTGGTAGATGCAATCAGTTCCACGCATGGAATTCTGGTGGTGCTTCTCAGGCCTGACGTGCCATGGTTGTTATGGCAATCTGAGTCTTTCTTAGTGTCTCTTATTATGTGATACCTTACTTCAATACATTAATTAATTGAATCCTATTATTAATTTGCCAAAACTTCATGGATGTTCAGGTCCTGTGTTTCAGTTTGGGCTTGTTTCTACTTGTGATGCTACATGATCTTGCTAGTTTTCTAAGGAAAGGATGGGGGAGAAAACCTGAGGGGTTTCTTAATGAAGGATTAGTGGTGGAGAGGGGAAACATCTGTGTTGTCAAACTAGGGCATCATTAGTATTGGTCTAGTTTTTACTTGTTTTGTCTCCAAGATGTGTACTTAGATTAACAAAATGATAATATCTGAAGAAAGTTTTTGTGAAGGATGAGAAAAAAGGACATATTTGTGTAAATTACATCTGCAGTGTAATACAGTAGAGCCCAATAGAACTGTTAATCATGTTTTTGTATTATTTGTAAAATTTTGTATGAGACAAAATAAGCAATATTATCTCACTAGGAAATCTGGCAATATTTCTGTGACAGTAATCACATTTTCATTCTATTTTCATAATCAAAGCTTCAAAGCAGCTTTAAGAAATATTCATTACTGATGCAGGCTTGAACATGCAAGTGAATAGCTGTATCAGCACTGTCATAGAATTTCAGCAACACTATCAAGCACAAGAGAAGTTCAGCTAACTACGGGATAAAAACAATGGACTACAGGATAAGATTAATGCAAATGCTTCTTTAGAAGAAAATAAGCATCTTGGATACAACAAAACAAAGCAAACAATAATTTTTATTAAAGTAGTAACTGCTGCTGTTTTGTTGAGAAACTCATTCCTCAAGGAATATAGTCTTCTGGATTTTAAAGAAATATTTCTCAAGAGTTTTGCTCTAAGGGGAAAGAATGCAAAGAAAACAAAAATTCAGTAAGATGATTACATCTTATACGCTTAAAATCAAATGATACTATATCTCTGGTACTCCTTCAAAAATGTCATTATGTGAAAACTCTGCACTCTAAAACCTTTGCCCACCATAAAGTTCCTCAGTGAGAGGTTTTTTGCATTGCTTCCAGTTCCCCCTGTGCCTTTTCATACTGAAATATCACCCTCCACAGCATTTATTGTTTTCCTGGCTCTGTGCTCTCACCTTGAGAAAAAACAACAATCCTCTATAACAATTTTGGATCATGTCTGGTTTTATTTAAGTTTTTCTTTATATATTCTTCATATGTTTCTAATTCTCCCTTCTTCTTTGAAACTGTGATGAGAAAGGTGGGAATTGGGAATGGCAGCACTACAGGAGCTCCTATGCATGTGATGCACTCTAAAGCATGCTACTGCTTTGTCATATTGATCCACCTTTTCACAGATATTTTTTTCTCAAGTTAGAATTTAAACTTAAATTACAGTGTTGTAATTCTCTAAACTGTTTGAAAGGGGGAAACCCAGTAAATTTGTCCCATTTTTTTTCTGTTAGAATTACTAAATAGGAATTCATAGTACTACATTTTTAGAACCTGGGACTAAATATACCTTCATAAAAAGTAGTTCAGAAAATTTGCAGTGATTCTTAAGCTAAATCCTTTTACTGGTATTGTTTCAAGTAAAGCTTTGCTTTTGCTTCAGTTGTCCACAACAATGCAAATCTGTGAATATAAGGAGTAATGGTTTCTAAATCACATTTAGACCTTAGTCTTCTGTGGGCTGTGGTCTCAAGATTTTTTTTTTTATCCTTAATATTTAATGGTAGTTATAGAAAATGGGAAAACAAACTTGTGAAATTCATACTTGTTACTGAAGAATTGGTTGCAGATTTACAACTATTTAAAGGTCATCATTAAGGGTATCTAGTGATGCGATATGTAGAATTGCTAATAAAGATTTATCTGCTTTTGTCCTTTAAATCAATTTTTCATGGTGAATGCAGTTTCACTTCTATTACAAATATTTGAAGTCAAATTATACAGGTGGAGTAGGAAGCAGGTGTAGCAATGTAGGGTTACAAAACCCAGCCTTGGCATACTGGAGATATCATAAATTATATCAGATGCTTTCTGCTCAGCTGTTCACAGTAGCAAAATTGTCCTGTGTCCTGGGCTAACATAGCTATTAGAGGGCTCTGTAAAGCAAGGAAATATATGAAAATGTTATAAACACTTTTCTCAAAGAGTGACCCTGAACAAATTAAATAACAAACAAATTATAAGCAGGGATTGTGCTTAGAAAGGTATGAAAGAGATGAAGGATTAGGATTCAAAAATAATTGAGATGGGTTTTGTATGAAAAGCTTCACTTCTTTGAGTTATATTATTTTACTTTAGCACCAGCTTATTTTTCAGATATTTCTTCCTAAATTGCAGTAAGCACCAGACTCTGTGAAGCAGCAGGTTTTGTGTAACGTTCTCCAGGTATCAGAGATTATTGGTGGTCCCACACAAACTATCTTGTCATGTTTCCCAGTACTTCCCATGTCATTACTAATAGATGCATTTGGTGCTTTCCCAGTACTTCAGTTTTGTGGAAGTTACTGCACATGCTGCACTAGAAAGCTGGTATCTCTGATATTCAAGTGCTCCGATGTGTGCAAGAAACAAGAACTTGGTTCAGTTGTAGGTGTACTGCAGCTCTCAGTATGGTTTGCTGTGTAGGAGAAGACTTTCCACTGGTGTAGGATATAATAGAAAATCCTTGCTTTTGAATCAGGACTTGGAAACTGCGTGTTGCATGACTGTGACTTTGAAAAAAAAAAAAGATAATTGAGATCTCATTCTGGAGCAGCTGTGCTGAGTACTGCTGAATGTTTTTCTTTGGATCTTCAGATATTTTTGTTTCTTTTTAAATTCTCTCTTCTGTGGTTGCCAGAGCCCCTAAGCACCTCCTCAGCATTCCTGGGCTCTTCTGCAAGGTGTGCAGGGCTCATGCTGTGGGGAGGTGAGAAAGACAAAACTGAATGCACTTGCCCCTGCTGCTGCCAAGGGCCCAGTATT
Organism: Bucco capensis; assembly: GCA_013396975.1. Taxonomy (NCBI): domain Eukaryota; kingdom Metazoa; phylum Chordata; class Aves; order Piciformes; family Bucconidae; genus Bucco; species Bucco capensis. The sequence goes on from VWZO01017575.1 coordinate 631,874, forward strand.
CTTTTCTGTCCTGTTAGAAATGGGCACAGCACAAATTGCTCTAATAAATGCCATATTTTGGGCATTAGCATGCGTAGTTTCCTGAAACAGTAATCAGATATTGCTTTCTCACTGTATTAGGGCTGCTTTTCCTGGACCTAGAAACATAGCTAGCTCTGGGCTTGAAAACTCCTTTCTTTCTTTTCTTTTTTTTTTTCTTTCTAAATTTAGCTCACTCATCTCAGTTCTCTGAGAGTCTGTGTTGTGCCATTTCTGTACACTGACTGTAGCAATGTTTATCTGTGTCTGCCAGTTTCTGAGCTACTTTTGTTTTGAAGCTGACCTCTAGCAAGGAACTTCACACCTTAACAGTGTTTTAAACGTTTTAGGGAAGAGTGAATGTTACTTTGCCTCCTGAGTTTTCTGTCAAGTTTTCCTACTGCCAGTCACTCTCAGGTTTTCTTACTCTTAATTCCTTTCTTAAAGCCAGGCTTTCCAAGACAGTGCAGGATTCATTATGTTTCTATTTTAAGGAGGTGTACAAGATATTGATGGCTGTCTAGGGCTGGTTTGAACTTCCAGAGTTTACTAAGAAACATCTGTAGAGAAAAGACATTCTGTTTCCAGAGAAAGGTCTATTTTGCTTGTGTTTGACTTATGGGACTTTAAAGACTTTATCTGCAAAATATTTTCTAATGGCCCCTTAAAATTTATCTGGGCATAAAAGAATAAGAAAGGATTAAACAAATTAAGTAGAACCTTGGTTAAGACTTGAAAATTAAAGGTTAAAGCAGCAAAATATCAAACCAAGTGAATTCTAATCTAGCTGATATTTAAACTGTACAGGAAGATAGAAGAATGGTTGGTGTATGTGTGTGCATATATATAAATATGACTTTCTAGTATGTTTGTCACTGGTACTGAAAAAAACCCATTGCTTGAAAAGAAGCAGACCCATTAATACATGAAGAAAACCAAAACAACTTCCTTGTCTAGTATAGCTATTCCTGGCTATATAGACATTATTTCATGTAAGCCAGTGAAATGCAAACTTGTGTTGCCTTCTTGCATATTCCTTGCCTCCTCTTGTCATTTAAAACTAATCTGGACACTTGTCACATGGTGTAATTCAGTTCCAGAAGTGGTGGAGGATGGCCTGGGTGACCTAAATATACCTGTTGTACCTCAAAACTTCTATAATTCCATTCTCTCTGTCATTAAGTCACAGAGGAATGTCTCTAATCTGTGTTCTTCCATCTTGTCCTGAGTGAAGTATAGATACTATCTGGCAAGTTACTACCCTTGTGGTGTTGCTCCCTCACTGTAGTTCTATTTCTGGGACCTCCAGCTAGTTTTTCCCAATATCATTTGTCCAAACATGACATTTGTCTGCTATCTCCAGAGCCCAGCTTTCACATTTACAGAGAGTTTAGCATTAAGGACTAAGCCAAGGCTCCTATCACTCTGATTTTGTGCTTATCAGCACAGTCCATCCCTTTTCCATGAATGTAAACTGTTGCAGATGTCTGGCACACACTGGAACAATCTTCAGATATTAGCAGGTAAAGGCACCTTGATCTGCTGGCTTTGTATATTTTCTGATAAAAACTCAGAATATGTCAATTTATTATTTTAACTAATTATACTGTATTTATGCTAGAAAGCACAATCATGCATTAGATTGTGAAATATTATATTAGCAAATAATTTATGCTGTTCCTTCAGTGTCGGGAGCACTACTTTTCCTCAGATTTACTGGTGAACTTTTTCACCTGCTGAATTTATCTGATTATTCTTGGCATCCCTGCTCAGTGTGGGGAGGTTGGAACTAGATGATCTTTAGGGTCTCTTCTAACCTGGCCATTCTATGATTCTGTTATGACTAATGCTTTTATCAGAACTTTATTATTACTCAACTTTCTGGCATCCTGTTCTCTGGCTTTTCTTTTTAGATTCAGTAAACCTGCAGTTCTAGTGACAGCAATAAATGGAGCACAAAGATTACACTTGATGAGTGTGCAGGTAGGCGGGGCAGAATTTTGGCCAGACTGTCCAATTTTGGTTTAATGTCTCATGCTTCTTCAAACTTTGTCATAACAAAACTACAAAATTTTCTCACTTGCAGTTGCCATAATGACCTTAATGTTCATTATTGATGTAATAATTATTGACTTCTCTGAGGTGCAGGTTAACTGCTGTAAAGAGTAGAAATATGAGGGAGTATTAACATTGACATATGTTTCTAGCATTGATTTTACATCTCCTCAGCCCAGACTGCAGTGGATTTGTTTGCAGAGTAGTTAACCTGGCAAGGCATAAGTATTTCTTTTCAGCCATAATGTTAAAGTAAAATGTTAGTGGGAAACTCACTAAAAAGCTTCTTGTTTTAGCTGATTTGCCTACATAATTTTCCTCCTTTCTAATCTGCAGCCTGTTTCTTTTACTACATACTTCTTCCCTGCTGACTGTGAGTACAGGCACACTGGAACAGAGTAATGGTCCATCAAGTCTGTTATTCATCTCTGGTGATGACCTTCACCTGGGATCTTGTGTACTTTATGATATTTTTGTATTGGTTTTGGCCTTGTTGTTTGCCAGAGGATAATCTTGTTACACAAATGCCCTAGGAAATTTTAGCTTTCTGTTGAAAAAATGGGCTGGATCTTTCAATTATGTAGAAACAGTTTTGAATACAAACTGAAGGTGAATTGTAGCAGCTCTGCATGCATGAGTCTGCTGTTATTGTAAAGCAACAAAAACATCTTTACTTTTTAGGGAGGCTTGACTTAAAAATGGTTGCATTCTAAATATCACCATGACCACAGTATCCAGTTTCTTTCCTTTGACTTTTAATATGTAATTTCTCCTATCCAAGAATCTCACACCTACTGTAGTGACAGTGGCCAGGAGACTGGAATCCTTTTACTTTTTTGTTTCACCTGCAAATAATCTCTATGCAGGTACCTTGTGAGCCCTGGCTGACAATCCTTTCTGCTTCCCTATTGTATGTGCTTGTTGTGATGCATCTCACAGATTAAAAGGGAGCTAAACCTGGAGAACTTTGTAAGTTTTATTGAGAATGCTCATTTTATGATCTGTTGAGGGCAGATGTCTTAGTCACCATAAGGCTTTTTTAAATAACAGGAACAACAGCTATGAAATGAATATATAACAAAACTGCCTCCTATGCTCCTTAAAATGTAATGGTTGTGAAGAATAATGTCTCTTGTTCCCATGTGAAGAACCTTATCTAGGTGCTGGGTTCCTCAACATAATTTCATTCTTGAGAAGCTCTTAAATACAGCTCATTAATAATATAATGACTCTGCTGACTGCTTGAAAGCCTGTTTTCCCCAAAAGGCATGTCCAGTTAAATAAGATTTTGTTGCAACCCAGAGTGTGCCAGGAGAGCGGTCCTAGATGTTGCATGATTTTACCCAAAAGTGCGGAGAAAGAAGCCTGCTCCTCTCAACAGCTGATGTGAGCAGTTGAGTGTGTTGGTGTGGACTGTGAAAGAGTGATTTCAGGCTTGGTTCTCTTTCCAAACAATATGCAAATGGCACAGTTCCTGTTGTTTTTCAAGGATAGTAAGTTGAGTATGCATACTTGAGAAATACATATATACAAAAGGCAGAAACTAATGCCTTTTATACTTTTCTACCACATAATGTGCTGAAGCAAAGCACAGTCTGCTTGTAGTGCATAAAGTCAATCATTTTACTGCAATTTATTGCAAAATATTCCCTTCTGCTTAGGATGATGTATGCTGAGTCCTGAATGATTGTCCCTTTTCCTGATGAAACTAATGGAGATTGTCAATAAATGAGGCAGAGATAAGATAGATAGTAGCTAGTTAGAGATTTGGGAGTGAGGTGATATGGCACAATAGATGAATGCTTTGTCTTCATTTGTTGACATTTAATCTCTAGACTTTGGTTTGTATTCAGTACACACGGGAACTGAAAATGTCTCCCATTTGATACTTGTGAATTTGATACTAGACTCACAACCAGTTTACTTGCTCTTTAGTATTTCCTCATTTTTAGCAAGTGTTTTGATTTGTGCTTCTGAAAACTGCTGTAATTTCATCATTATCTCCTCAGGGGATTAGTAATTATGACTTCCTAGTATATCTTTTCTTTTGCAACCTCCTTTCTCTCACCAGTCTGGTTAGAGGCTTATACTTATGGTGCATTACTCACTGCACTGCCTGCGTTTCCCTCGCAGCCACGTGTCCTTCCTTGTGCTACTTCAGCATCTAAAGAGGCAAGGACCCTGAGACAGAGGGAGCTGTTCCATTTCTTGACAAAAAATGGATGACAGTGCCAGCCTACTGCCTTTCCAGCAAGATGGAGAAAAACTTTGAGGCATTATTTGCTGTTTAAGATAAACCAGAAGCCCTCTTAAAGAACAGTATTATTCATCAATAAACTTGCTAGATCTGTTGAGTCTAAGTTGGTTTCCAAGTGACCACAGGAAGTGGTAAAGATAAGTCCTGTGGAGTGGACAGAGCCTTTCTGTGTAAATATCACACACACAGAACTCTGAAAGATACAGGAGTGCTTGTTGGAGCAAAATAATATCTGTGTATATGAATCTCATGACAGTATAGTGTTGTACTTTTTTTCTGAAGTACTGTTAATAAGTATGATGCTAAGCTGATTATGAATAAAAGCTAGGGGAGGCACAGCACCTCTACATAAAACTGCTGTCAGAAGCATATGTAAAAGATGACCATTACATGTGCCTTTGTGTGAGAAGTCACCTTAAGATCACTAGTGATCAAAATTATGTCTTACTCAAAGAATCTGGGCAGTGATGAGTATGAGTGCAGCCTCCTCATTCCTGTACTTAAAAGCTTCATTAAGCTCTAGAAAGTTTACATCAAATACTGAACTTGAAAGAGCAATTAACTCTGCAGGTCTGGTGCAGGGGGCAGTGCTGCTGAAGCATTTGTTGATGACACTCCTCTTCTGGGAACTACTCTTGCCGTTAGAAGACTTCCTACTTGGCAGTGACTAGGGGAATTATTCCAGCACAGAAGAGACTGGATAGCAGTGAGCAAGGCTGAGAATGGGCTTCATGACAGCATGGGGAGAGGGAGCCATAGAGTGCTTCCTCTTCCCATATTATCTTCCTCTCACAAATGATGATGACAGTCACAACTCTTCCTATCCAGTACATGCTTTTCTTTACAATTGCCAAAATTTTACAGGCATAACAGATCCCAAGAAGAGAAACGGGATGACAAAATGAGGAAACAGATTTTCTGTGCTGGCACAGAGAGCATACAGAAGAGCCTTGTGCAGCATGCTGCTACAATGTGTCTTCCTTAGAGCTAATGTCCTTATTCATTCACAAAATAACAGTTGAGACAAAAAGGCAGTTCATTAATCTATTTTCTAGTGATGGAAACAGACTCCCAGATATTATCTTGTCTCAATACAGAATAAATGAATAACGATCATGTGCTCTGTATCAACATAAAAATAACATCTTGCAGTGCCCTTTCCCTTGAAAACAACTAGTACTTGAGTCTTTTTATTTTAACTAAACTTTCTCAACCATGTCTCTACCTTCTATGACAGATTTTTCTGTAATTAATAAGCATTACCATATTTGATTATTAATTCACCTAGTCACTCCTGAATCAGCCTTTTGTATACAGAGGAATGCTAATAGAACTTGTTTCTAGGTTTTCTAGTGTATCATGAAAAAAGTCTGCTACATGGCTAACTTCTGCCTCTTCAATATTTAAATTAGTGCACTTCTGTCTGCACAACTGATTTGCATGACCATTGTTTGGATATGTAGCTACATGGCTATTGTAAATACTATAAAAACCCGGAATCACCAGAAAGAGTCTGCAAAATCTCTTAAGAAACTAATTAAAATAAAACTTCATGACTGTTCCACTCAGTTGTGCTTGACTTGTTTCTGGAAAACAAAGGTCACATTCTTTTTTGTTTATAGAAGTATGTACTGACCATATCCTCAATGTCCTCAGATTTATCTTGACCTCCCTGAGATCAAAATCTATTAGTTCTCCAAGGCAGCCTTTTCATCTAGCTTCTAGGATGGTCAGTTAGGATACTTGTTTCTATACATCATCCCTCAGGACTTTGTTAGGTTTTAAGTTCAGTGCTGTTTCCTCCATTCTCAGAACTAATTGTAATGATGATTTCCATGGAGAATCTGAAAGATTATGTAGAGCAGTTTTCTCCTTTTTAAGCTACTTGCTGCTAAATGCTATATTCTCTCTTCTCTAGCCTCTTCTAGGTGGCCCACCATGCCTTAGGTTCTCGCCTGAGGAGAGGTTGGGGAAGAGTGGCTCTGATATTCTCCTGCTGCCTGCTTGGTAACTTTCTCAGGTTAATGAATAAGTTTGTCATTTTTGTACTGATAATGTTCCCTGGTACCTGCTGTTGGGAGGAAAGTGGAGGACACAAATTGGCCTCTAAGTACTGCTCTTTTCCTTTGTACATGCCCTATCCAGCATCAAGATGTAATACAAGTTGATAGAATCAGTTACTTGTTTCTAGTCCAAACAAACCTTTTTACCTTTGATACTACTAGTTTACTTACAGTGGCTGGTGCACTGTGTGTTAAGTAGTGACGTTATAGTGATTGTGTCTAGCTACTCAAACTCCCCAATAACAAACCCACCAGCTCTACCTCAGATGCAGAGACCTTGAGATATTATGTGCTTTGGTGCTGGTCCAAAAGTAGGTATGAAATTGTATGGCTAGGCTTTGCGAACAAAGATCCAGGGAGGGCTCCACCCACACTCCTCATCAGCGCCTTTTCCAAGCGTGCTGAGAAAAAGAGGCTAGCGGATAGCACCCTCGANGTATGAAATTGTAAGCAACATGATTTAGCAGTATGATTTTAACACCCTGAAGAGGGTCCTCCTTTGAGGTTTTACTTTCTCTGTTAACCATAGGTCAATCTGGAAAGCAAGATAAACAGATGTGATGCTTTCATGTATTCTGCATCATCATTAGTATTCTGGCTTATTTTAAGAGCACTACCTGCAAAAATTCTACAGTAAATTACTTTTATATGGAAGTTCTTTAGTTGTCTCTTCTGCATTTTGGTTTCTGAGTTTGTTTTGTTGTTTTTTTTTTTTCTCCCCAGTATCTTACACTGTATTGCTTAAATCTTGTTTTATTTTTTTTTCTGCAATCCTTGATTAGGTGGGCTAACCTGGGTTAGATGGCCATATACAATTTGAGTCAGAGCACACAGCCATTAGAGTCTAGATACCTATAACACTATTGCATTTCCTGTAGAAGAGCCAAAATAGGAAGAAAACATCACTCTAAAATAGATTTTGCTCCAGTGCAGATTCAATAAACAAACCCTGCCAAAATATTGGTGATGCTGATTACAGGAAGGCTTGCAAAAGCGAACAAAAAAGGTCACTTGCTGCCTTCTTGTGATGCTTCTGACTCATTAATCAGAATACAGACTCTGCATTTATAATTTCCCTGAGCAGACAGTGAAGTCTTGAAGGAGCAGGGACCATTGGCTTGTATAAGAGATTTAATACTCAAATGGTTAAACACATGTCAATTCAGTATAAATCAGAGATTTGTGGAGGTCATGCTTTTGTCTAGCTGAGTAGAGAGGCAATACTCCCGTACACTCCCTAGCAGTTTATTTAAAGTTGAATTACTACTTTAGTGAAAACCATTAGTCCTTTGACCTTTGAGATCAGTGCTGTGATGCAGCAGAATATAGATAAGGAAAAGAGGGAAAACTTAAAGGAATGTGGATATTCTTTTAAAATTTCAAATTACACTTTCTCTAAAAGAAGGTAAATCTCTTGCAAATGACATTTGTTACTAAAAAACTTAATTGACTAACTGAGGTTTTGGATATCCCTTAGATGATGCTGTACAGGATCCTTTGACACTGAGATGTAGTTGGCTGAGGTGTGCTTGTGGATATGCAGAGACTAGATATGTAAACCTAGGTTTATATTAGGAGTTGATTTGTGTTTTTTATTTCTCCTGTGTCTGTGTTGACTGGATTGGCTTCTCAGCCTAAAAAGCCCCTGAGCAACCCTCAGAGGTTTATGCCAACCAAATTATTCTGTGATTCTTGGACAATGTTTTTGTTTCACCTGAAAATGGGACAAGAATTTTTGGAAAAGAAGGAGGTGCTTATGAAATGTGAATTGGTTAAGGATTCATGTTTGAGCAAAAGACATTTACTGAGAATTAACATGGCCTTTTAACAGAAGCCCATTGTTCCATGCAGTGAGTTCAGAGTGTACATTTGCTAGGCTGTATGTCTCTAATGCAGTTCAGTAATCATATGGCTGCATGGATAAAAGACCACTGATTTAGGGAATCTTTGTGAGGACCAGCTCTATATGTCTGACTTCTGCCAATTTTAATTTATATAATATAATTTCATATATATATAGGCACAAATACAGCTCTCCATTGTATTATTCCTGGTTATTTTGAATGGAAAATTCTCCTTATTTTTATAGTGTGAGGACATGTTGAGCTTCTAGTCTATTATGAGGCTATGGGTTGAGTGGCTGTTTGTGAAGATGCTGTTGCATGTGGACATTTGTACATGCTTTCTCATCTCAGTTTGCCCTATTCCTTTGATTTTGCTGCTTGCTGTTCAAAATATTATCTTGACTGTTTGCATCAATCCTTTCAAAGAAATGTTTAAATCCAGCTAGCTTAGATACAATGCTGGCAGGAGCCTCCTGCTCTTCCAGTATATTTGCTTCAATACTACAGGAATAAGATAAAAAATGTAAAAGATATGTTAAGCTGATTTTTACAGTCATTAACATTTACATACACAGTCTGAAGGAAGAAATCTAGATAGCAGGAAAGGTATCAGTATGTCCCTCTCCATTTACCTTGCCTACTGCCTTACAGTTTGATGTCGAAAATTCTGGAAAATAGGTACTTTGCACGAAGTTAATGGAGAGAGTTACCTTTAATTGGAATTCCACACCTTCGAGATCTTGAATGTGGACGCGCGCACGCCCGCCCCAAGGGATTACACCTTTTATAGGTTTTTATTGGCAATCAACATATTGATAACTATAGCCAACCCTGGCACTAGGTTTTCCAATGGCCCACCCCCGGTGTTCTTCAGCTCTGCCCCTTGGAGAGGGCCCATATGGGGCTTGGCCCTCTTCTGTTGTTTTGTTGTCAGGGTATCTGCAGGTGGCTTCTTCAAAACACCATGTCCTTGGCAAGGCATGAGAAAGTCCAAAATAGTCCCTCAGGAACAGGCCTAGTGGCTTCTAATATGTGAACAATCCAGGAAGCTTCATATGTCTCTAATAATCCTAGAAATCTACAGAATATACTCAAATCTTTAGGCATCAAGTTCATGAGTACACAGCTAATTTTGATTGCTGACTGTGGAGGGGAGGCTGCTAACTCACTAGGGAGATATGCTTACAGAGCTCACTGCTTGTCCACTTCCCTGCTGCTTTTTGAACAGCAGATAATGTGTGTATGTGTGCAGCTGCAATCTTCCTCCCTTTCTAACCCTGGATTGAATGAGGGCACTTTTTCTGAAGCAACCCAGATGACTGGGAAGTTTGCAGATGCAGGTGTATTTTGCTCTTTAGAGCCACCTTGAAGCCCAAAGCCTGGTGTCTATATGTCCCCCACCGAGTGTATGGGGTACAGCCTGCTAACAGGTCCCCTCCTTCTGCAAGCAGTGTCATGTGTGTTTTGTCAGATTTTTTTAAATGGAGAAAAAAATTAATTTACTATGAAGCTTGTGACAGCTGGGAACAAACAGTTGACAAGATATTGTAGCTGTTATATACATAATTTTAACCCAGTATTATTTATATACCTAGTAGATAAAATTCAATATTTCATTACAATGACTATTTAGAGTATCTGCTCTATGTGCTTTATGAAAGTTTTTTTTTCTTCACAATACTGCAGAGGAATAGATAATATTTTCAAGGACAATTGCTAAGAAAAATAACATTTGAAACACATTTAAAAAAAAAATGTATTTTGCTCTTTCACTGTGATTCTGATCTCAGATTTTATCATAGCTGCATATTCATTTCCAAAATAATTCTTCTCAATTTAAGTTAATAAAGGTTCAGAATCAGATCTAAGTTCTGTAAGCTAAACCAAATTAACAGTCTGAAATATAGGTCCTTATCTCAGGATCAAGCAGTAGTACTTTTCTTCCAATATATACCGTATATCCCGCTATTCAGATAGTCTAAACAGAATAAGAGCACTATTTTAAGTTCTTCTGAAAATGTGCTCACTAGTACATAGTGTTGCTGACTATTCTGAGCAATAACTTCCAGAGAGGGATCCCTGGCATGAACACAGCAGGGTGCAGATGGTGCTCAGCCATGATCTATGAAGAGATTTGTGAAGAGCCACTGCTCAGTGCAGGTTGACTTCGTGCCCTTTATGTTTATGCAGTTATTGTAAAGCTTTGTTGTTTTTTTTAAATTGTAAGTATAATATTTTTATAGTTCTGTGTCTGAGAACTAATTCTTAGTTAACAGAAATTATTTAGAAAAGCTAGGGTAAACCACCAGAATTTCATAGACAAAAATGCATATGTGAACCACTTCTATACACTAATTGTGCAAGATGCAAGGCATTAACAACCTCCTCCAGCTCCATCCTTCTGCAGTTTTGAGCTTTTTTTTTTCTTTTTTTCTTTTTTTTCCCACAAAGCTATTTAAAGTTCTATTTGATGTGCAAACCTTTAGAAACAGTGACTATCTTGTTATGTTCTCACTGATACATTAATCAACTACAGGACAGACATACGTTTTATTGTAAGAACAAACAGTGCATCTGCTTGAGGGATCAGAGAGAAAGATATGAGATTTGACAGCTGTAGACTTCTAAAAGAGCCTGGACTAAAATGAAGTTTTACAGAACAAGAGCCATTACTGTTGTGAATAATCAGTTTTCATCTAAATAACATTTGCACCCGAGATCTCTGAAACAGTGACATTTTAATAAGATAGCTGCATGTACCCATTTGCACAGTAATACAGTAGAGCCACAAATGCTCTACCAAGATCTAAAACCTGATTCTTTTTTTTTTTTTTTTGTATGCCAGGAGAATATACATGAGAAGAAAAAAGAAATTAAAATGCTGAGGTTAAATAATAAAAAATAGTAAGTGGAAGCACAGCGGTGAGAAAACCATCATGGTGTCATAGTTACATTATATTGACTTAGGTTAGGCTCCACAAGGTTAACGTGTTAATCCTGTCCAGATGTTCTAGTAAATTTTCAGGAAACATGATTTTTCCACTATACTCTTCAAAGTAAATAGCATTTCCTTTTTTTGTAAAATTCATATTTCTGAGATAATTAACTCATCTTTGAATGCAAACTCTAGAGTGGTTCACAGAGCTACTGAGTTTTAGCTGCGCTGCTGAAGTAGAAAACATGTCTGTAGGCTAGCAGTTGGACAGTAATGCTATAGAGCAACTGACCTTTTGAGAAAAAGAACAGTAAATCTATTCTTTTGTAGTCTCAAAATCTCTTTATAGTGTGTGAGAGTTGGCATTTCTGATGGACTCTGCCAGAAGAGAGGATAAATTCCTGTGTTCGCATGCAGTGTACTCATTCAACTTAGGTACAATATGGCACTTTGGATTTTTTTCCCCCAAAAGAGTGAGTTAGACTATATTGTTCTTCAGTATGAATTTTTTCAAAATATCCAATGTATTTCTGGAATATGCTGTCAATCACTTCATGCACATCCAGAAAAAAGAGAGACCTAATAAAAATTGGCAGCTGAAAACTAATATTCCAAACTGTCACCAACTAATTAATTTTCTCATTTGTATTCTAACTACACTCCCAACTCACATGGACTGCTGCCAGGGTACTTGACAATAAAATGTTCATTTAAAATTCCTAACAATAAGAAAATATTGAAAGGCTGGGAATAAACAGACCAAATTTGAATTAAGCAGTCCGAAAAATCTCTATTTGCAAGTTTACAAGAGACTGGCCACCACTTTGAAATAATCATAAAACTACAGCAACTGAGATGGCCTTGACAAATGGAGTTTCCCTTCACAACATATTAAGGTAATTATAGACTTTCAGAATTTACTGAGTTTTTTTTCTCCATGTCTTTCAGAATATCAGATAAACCAATTTTTCATCATGCCCTTAAAATTTAATATTACTTACATTGAATGATTTATATGGAGACTGATCTGGAAACTCAGTATCCACCTCCAAGTCATTATTTTAATCTGCAGATATTGAATTCAGTAACAAGATTTTTTATGTACTAGCATACCTAAAGGTGCAACTTATGAGATGTATCAGAAAACATCTAAGGAACAAATTCCCTAAATACTGAAGTAATATCCTTCATATATTACCTGTATTACTTACTAATTGTAAAACTCCAGCACTACAACCCATATAATTGCAGACTGCCAGAGCCTGGCAGTGTTCTTACTTTCTCCTGTGAAATCCCATTCATTTAATTATGTAGTGTATAAAATTTGTACTCATGTACAGGATACCTGGAATTATGCAGTGGTGTTCATCAGGAAACCTGTCTGTAGAATTTCTGCACTGGTAACTTCTGCACAGTGGTTGCTCATGTTGTTTTGCTGTGTGGTTAAACAATGTATTCGTGAGAGCAGCATTGCGCTGGGATCTTATGTGACACCATAAAAATATACCAACAAACAGTATATTTTCTGACATAGCAAGAGAAGAAAAAAATCACCTAACTTCTTTGAAGATGCTGCTTGGTTTTGAAATTGAAAAATTGCTTGAAACTATGCTAAGAATTGAAAGTAAATGAAATGGAAATACAATATATTATAATGGGACAGATGTGAGCTTATTTTCCCTAGCGCAGGTTCATGGACTGTGCATTCACTTGGTCTGCCTGCCATTTAAATTTGAGTATATTCAGTGGTTTATAAGAAAAGCATCTGTTGTTGGAATGACAATAGCAAGATACAATACCAAGGAAAAGGAATCTAATTGTTATTAGATATTACACCAGAATGTCAATGAAAGGGCTTTCATTGTGTTGAAATTCTGGCATCAGCCTGGATACTAAATTGGCCAGCTCATCAGGGAATATAGCACATTAGTGAGTGATTCAGCTGTGACTGAGGGTCTGCATCAAATTGCGTGACTTAGAAAGTTTCTAATGCCATAAATCAAGAACAGACTTAATACACAACACGTTCATGAAGGAAATATAATATAGAGTGCTTTAATTCTTCTAAGTTTAAATTTAAATCGTGTTACACTCAACATCTGTTTTTTATAAAGCTATTCATTTTATTATCATGTTTGCTGTCTACTTTACAGCACAGGTAAAACCTTGGAAATTTGCCATATATTCAACCCAAACAAGCTGTAAAGCCTGCAGCTTATAGCTTCTGGTTTAAGCTTCTCCATTTGGGCACATTCAGCAACTAAATAGTGAGGGTTGCTCTTAATGACTTTTAATCAAATCAAAAAAGCTCTGAGATCATAAACCTGCTGACTTCATTTCCTTTTTCCAGTGCACTTCAAAAAAGTAATTACTGTACTGCACATACAGCCAAATCTTGTAAAATGCCCTCAAGATGCAACTCAGAGTTAAGACTTCTGGTAATGAACAAAGTCAGTAATGTTTTTCAGTAAAGAAACGAACCAAAAGTTAGTATATTCTTCAAAGCACTTTTGGGAATAATTTCATTTCTGCTTTATTTTTAAATGAAAATTCGCCAGATGAATCACAAGATGAAACCCTGTGTTTTCAGGCTTGGAGAAGGTTAAAAGTAAATGTAATTTTCTTTTTTTTCGTGATTACTTTCTAATCACTACAGCAAATGCAGGATTCAAGTCTTTGTGTTTGATATACTTAGTTTTTTCTTCATCATTAAAATTAGACCAAGAGCCTTAACACAAAACACCGAGAAATTATAGAAGATAACCAGAACTCTGGTTGCAAGGGTGTCACGAAAGTGAAAGACCACAAAGATGAAGAACAAACCAAAACCAAAGCCATTTTATTTTACCAAAAATATTTGAAACAATTTTTCAGGTAATTTCATATCCTCTCCATCATCTTCTGTGTCTGCCTCTCCACAACTTTTTTTTTTTCCCATTTTGGGCCAAAAGAGCACTTTGTAGTAATGTTTTCACCCAAACTCATACAGAATGAAAGAATTTGACTTTTTGTTTTAAATTTTAAGAACATAACAAAGTATTAAATGTGTAAAGTTGAGGAACAAGGAAGCCTGCTAGCTGAATATCCACTCTAATTTTTATTTCACCTTTACTAACTTCTGCTATATCATCCAGTAGATAAAATTATCTTAGCAGTTAAAAAACCCTCTTGTTTCCATAAATTATTTTAATCCGCATATATACTACTTTCTGAGTTTGTATAACACATCTTAAAATTAATTTGAATTGGATGAACAGGTTTGTGTGTGGTTGCTTTTGAATTAAGACAACGTTATTTTGGAGGCAGAGATGTGAAATAATTTTTTAGTACAAAGCAACTAAAAAGCAGTGTCTGTACAAGGTCAACAACCAGGACAGTCATTGCTGGAAAGACTAAGTATTTTTTTACTCCTATGCTTTCTTTATCGTTTGTTTTTTTACAAGTAGCCTGGAGCAAATGTATTAAAAACCATAAAACATACAACACTGACTGCTCCTTCCCAGATCTCCCAGCCTCTAAAGCTGGTGGATTTCTGAGGCAAGGGTTGCTTTTATGTCCTTAGAAACCTCAAAGGATTTCTTTTCCCTGACCTGGCCACCTTCTCTGTGAACCACTATAAAGCATCAGCATCTACAGTATCCTGTGGCAAGGATTTCCACAGCATAATTACATCTATGTGAAGGACAAAACCTCCTTTGTTTGCAGCCTTCCATTTGCCTGTGTATTGGAAGAGGTAGTGAACAGATGCCATCTAGCCTCTCCTCCCCCTTGCTCATGAAGGGCTCCATGCAATATTTTGAGGCTGTAGCTACATCTGAGATACAGACACTTAGGAAAGAGATGTGTCTGATAGACAAATATATGATGACAAGATTGGCAGGATGGGCTCTGATGAACACTGCCCTCATGAGAATCTGGTCAGGAGTCTTACAACAGCCTATAACAGACTATCTTTTGGAAATATTACCTATAGACCTGTCTTCAACATGTTACCCTTCTGGATGTTATTTTGTAGGAAACAGGATAGTGAGTCTTGAAAGAAAACCAGTTCTTTGCAGATAGTCTCAAGGTCAGCATATGGATCACTTCAAGCTGATCATTTCATGCATAGGAAGTAGCACTGAGGAAAGCTCACAAAGGCTGTTTTTCACAGTGCAGACAGCTTTTCTAACCCCTAGACTATGCTATCTGCTCACACCAGTAAGATGTAGTATCTTTGGCTGTAAAAAAATCTTGCACTGCAGAGAAGAAAGTCTGTTTGCTTCATTACAATTCCAAAATATAATTATCTGGAAAGAACAGCCACTGTGTCCCAGTATTATACTTTCCATTTGCACAGATGAATATAAATGTGAGCATCTTGTACCTTGCAGTACCCTGCTAAGTTTGGCAACCACTTGAGGTTTTATTTTGTTTGGGTTTTTTTCCTGTGTATTTTTTTAAGAAAGCTGAATTAGTTACTCATCTAAAATGCAAGTGATGAGATAAAAAGTTGCAGCTCTTCAGTAATATTCATTTTATTTCAGTTTGTGAGGAGTTTAATAATTTGGCTGGTATTTGAAACACAAAGTAGCATCCAGAAATACAAAGAATATTTAAAAATTAAAACATATATGGATTGCACTGACATTTATTATTTATGTTTTTGTTTGTTGAATTCTTACCTTTAAATTGACTGAGACTGTGTATCCCCATATGGAGTCATCTGCAGACTAGTGCAGTTGTAGAATCTACCATGATGGAAGAATATGGAAATATGTTCTACTTTTAGGAAAGTAAAATACCTTAATTTTATTCTAACACAGCTGACAGAGTCAGCATGTATTTTGGCAATGACGCCCATGGCAAGCAGGCAGAATACAGGATCTCTCTGCTGTGGGATTACAGGATGCTGCATGTCAGGGATGCTGGTCCATGGCTGGGGACAAGGGAAATGAATATAATTTATTGGAATTGCTACCTGAGTAATACAGCTAACTTCTAAGACTGCTTCTTGTCTTTTCTTCAGCAATAGTGCTGATAAACAAACTTCATCTTTCATTTAAGTCTTGATTTATTAAAAATATTCAGATGGTATAGGACCTCAGTTAGGCAGTAATTACTAGGAGAGTACTGATCCCATTTAAAAGACATTTAAATACAAGAATTTTGTATTAGATTACTGATCATTACCTTTTAAACTGAACAGCAAGAAAACGTGACGACCTTTACTAGACCAGACCAGGAGGGGCTATCTGAAAATTTAAGTATTCTAATTAGCAAAAATAATATCTTTTTTTTTTTAACTTGTGATGATGTTTTCCTTAATTGCTCAGACCTAGACGCTCACCTGTTCATGCTTTAAAAAATAATGATTTTTTTTTTTCCTTTGGGATTTTCAACATTTTTATTAGATTTGATATTTGGTTTTACTTGTGTATATGGTTTTGGCATTGTTTTTTACTTTTGCTACCTTTTCTATCTCAACTGCATACTAAGAAATCATAAAGAGCCTGGAGAGGCTTGAAAAATGATTTTAGTATCTGTACAGCTTGTGGAAGTTTTTGTCTAGTGAAATAGTTCAGCAAAAACCATTAGGTGAAAGTATTTGGATCCTTTTATTTATCTGTGTTGAAAATATTTTTACCAGATGGACTGCATTTTAGAAAAATTGAAAAGCACAATACAAGTTATATATATGATTGCTACATATAAGGACTAGTCTGAGCTCTCGAGAAACATGCATACTACTCTAGTAATATCTAAGGAATAAATACATTCTTGTCAATTATCTAAATTTGAGAGTAATAGTAAAGATTTATGAACATCTTTTGAACAGGAGAGTTCCTAGGACCATTGTTAGAAAGTGCAATCTTAACATTCCAAGAATAAGTGCCATTGATCACCAAAAGTGTGACCAGCAGGTCAAGGGAGGTTATCCTCCCAATCTACTCTGCCCTGGTGAGGCCACATCTGGTGTATTGTGTTCAGTTCTGGTCTCCCCTGTTTAAGAGAGATAGGAGAGGGTACAGAGAAGGGCTACTAAAATGATTAGGGGACTTGAGCACCTCTTCTATGCAGAGAGGCTGAGAGAGCTGGGCCTCTTTAGCCTGGAGAAAGAAGACTGAGGGGGGATCTTATCAATACTTATAAATAGTTAAAGGTTGGGTGTTAGGAGGATGGGGCCAGGCTTTTTTCTGTGGTACCTAGTGACAGGACTAGAGGTAATTGGAAAAAAAACTAGCATACAGGAAGTTCCATCTTAACATGAGGAGGAACTTCTTTACTTTGAGGGTGGTGAGGCACTGGAACAGGCTACCCAGGGAGGTGGTTGAGTCTCCATCTCTGAAGATATTCAAAATATGCCTGGACACCATCCTGTGCAACTTGCTCTAGGTTGTCCTGCTCTTACAGGGGGGTTGGACTAGATGATCTCCAGAGGTCCCTTCCAACCCCTAACATTGACATAGAAGTCACACCTTGCATTTTGGCAAATGTTAAAACTGGCTTTTTGTATTTAAATACTTTCATGGAAATTCAGTACTTTTCTACACATGATTTGCCCATACAGGTGATGGTGAGGTGACTTTCCATGTGCTCCAGGTGCAGCAAACCCCATCTCTCACTACTACGCACCACCTAGTTTTATGAATAACAGAACTTACATTTTTCTTGGCTGCATCCGTGGTCTTTCTGGGGATCTGCCAACCTGGGGGCCATTTTTATATGGGAGAATGTCTCTATCTCCTGTATAGCTGGTTGCTGTTTCATAGGGCTAATGCTATGTAGGAGTGAAGCAACAACTCTTCTTACACATTTACTCCCAAACATACAGAATTCACTATTTCCAAGTAAATTATGCAGTGCTCAGTCTCATTAACTACTCACTCCCTGCTTTACTTCCATGGAAAGAAGGCTCCATTAAACATTTAATGGTGTTAATGGGAAGAGAGTCTCTTCTTCACTGCTCAAACTGTTTTAGGTTCAATGGATATAATAAAGTTGGCTAGGGCCAGATTTAAAAAAAAAAAATTCTATTTATCTGTTTTAAGCAATGACTTTTTGATGTTATTCAGTAAGAAATGAACATCCTTAACATACCAGTTAGAGGTCTGAATGTAGCTGTAAGATAAGGTCTGTAATTACTAGAGAAGTTGGATCACTTGTCTGTAACGTCATTTTTAGTTTTACATGCAGTGAGGAAGAAGCAATATTTATAGCTATCCTTTCTTTAAGAAAATAAAACAACTCCAAGTGAGCAGTTTGGTACAATATTAGTTGGGATGTTTAGGGAAGGGGAGAAGGTGTCACATGCTATTAGCTTTTTTACTTCCAACTATTTTTAAAGGGATTTATGAATGAGTCAGACTGAAGCAGTAAGTTTCAAATTACTTTGCTGGAATGAAAAGACTGGCTTTAGCAGTGATATAATAAGCAAACTGTATTGCTTTGTGTGTTTCAAGAGCAGATATTTTAGGAAATCATGCTGGGTTTGAAATAGTAGAACAATATGGGCAATATTCTGGTTTTAAAAGTAATTAGAAAACACAACAATAATTGCAATAATAATTGCAAATAAAATTTTACTGAGTGTGAGGATTGTTTTGGGAAGGTTTCTTGAAAAGTTGACACCTTGACTAAGTAATTGGCCAAATAAGAAATTTGTAGCTTGAAGGTGTAGAACGTGAATGTCAGTTCAATAAAGGGAAAAACCCCAACAGCAGCCATCACAACATCTTTACTGGCATGGTTATTCCCACACAGCAGCAAGCTACTAAATCTAGTGTCTTTAGCCAAGCGGTACACTGGAGCTAAAAGATCTCATTTTCCTTGGGAAACATAACTAAGTACAATTGAAAATCACTGAATGTTAGAAGCTTGACTTAACCTGAAAGCTATTAACCAACCTGCCAAAGAAACAGGCCTCTCATTCTCTCCAAACCCCAAAAGTCCCATGAAATGGCACAGTATTTATAACTAGTGGAAGCTGACATCAAAAAAAGCTATTACTATTCATCTGTTTTACTATTACTCTTCTACTTTTTCCAATAAAAGAAATAGTTGGTGACTTCTCCAGGACAAGGCACGAAATGGTGCCAACTGTCCCTTGACAAATGTAAATATCAGCCAAGTCCTGAGTATTAAACAGCATCCAGCAGCACCTCAGTGCAATTGAGCAGTGCCTTGGGTACAGAATAGAGGCAGCATGTCTAGTCCTAAACTGAGTTCTTTCTGGTAGGGGCAATGAAATGATTTTCTAGTTCCCTAAGATGTATCATCCTCATATCATCATTGGC
>VWZO01017575.1:653692-704888 GCA_013396975.1 Bucco capensis
ATAGAGTTACCTTTAATTGGAAGCTTCCACACCTTCAGTATGTTCAATATGGACGTGCGCGCCTGCCCCAAGGGATTACACCTTTTATAGATTTTTACTGGTAATTAACATATTGATAACTATAGCCAACCCTGGCACTAGGTTTTCCAATGGCCCACCCCCGGTGGTCTTCAGCTCAGCCCCTCGGAGAGAGCCCATGTGGGACTTGGCCCTCTTCTGTTGTTTAGTCTTCAGGGTATCTGCAGGTGGCTTCTTCAAAACATCATGTCCTTGGCAAGGCATGGGAAAGTCCAAAACAGTCCTTTAGGAACAGGCCTAGTGGCTTCTAATATGTGAACAATTCAGGAAGCTTCATAAGTCTCTAATAATTCTAGAAATCTACAGAATGTGCCCAAATCTTTAGGCATCAGAATACTCTTAAAATTCCAAAATAAACAATTCTCATGATGCCACTTCTGTTGTCATAATATTCATTAATTTTTAAGCAACATACAACTTGTTGAAACAGAAAAAAGATGATCTAGTGTTGTAAGAACATAAATACAGGCTTGGAACACATAACAGATAGTGGATATTTTAAGTAACTTGACTTTTTTAAATGGCATGTTTGGGTTGTGGTATTTGTTGTTTAAAGAAACTCAGATTTAGCAGGTGGACACAACGCAATTAAAATGAGAAATTGATTTTTAAGTAACTGGTAGCATTTGCAGGTGATTGGGAAGCTGACATTTAATCTGCAAGCCCTGATCCTTATTGTCAGATCAGCTGAAGAGATACTGTATGAAGTGGCTGTAAAATTACATGCTTTAGCAGTCTTTGTAATTGAACTGGTTGCACATAATAACTGTATCATGTCTGGGTACTCTGTATCTAATGCAGCGCTGGAATGAATTTTGATTTTTCCTCTATATTTCTTGTTCTTTGCTTGAACACTAGAGTAATTGCAAAGAAGTGAAGTATTACACCTCCAATAAGTGTCAGAAAGTGTTTTGTTGTTACTGTTATTTAGTTGACTTTGAGGTTGAGTTTTCTTTTTTAGGAATTTATTTTTGTTTCAAGTCTTGAAAAATGTATTCCAAAAAAACAAATGAAAGACTATTGAAGTGGATCTGGGGAAGCTGTGAGGAATAGCTAAAAGAAATAGTTTCTACTTGATCTGTACTGGGAAATGGAGCATTGTAATTAAATGTAAAATGTAATCTACATAAACAGTCCCAATAATTTCAGTGGGGACTCAGTTCTGGGGTGTTTGAGATTTTGTGGACAGAGAGAACTCTCTGACCTGCAACATTAGATGTGGGGCAGAACACGCAGAGGTCAAGATGGACTTCATTCATCTGTGTGACAATGTAGGGTTTGTGTGTTTATTTTAACCTTTTTATCCATATCTCTGATT
Source organism: Bucco capensis (assembly GCA_013396975.1). NCBI lineage: Eukaryota > Metazoa > Chordata > Aves > Piciformes > Bucconidae > Bucco > Bucco capensis. Next base: position 655,089 of record VWZO01017575.1, read on the forward strand.
TTATCCTAATATCTCAGTTTTGTACAACATGTAAGGAGCAAGAAAGATTTTAATCACAAGCCTTAACAACAAGGGAAAATCTTCTTTCTCTGTAGGTTGACTAAGCAACAGGCTGCTGCAGCAGTTTATCAGGCTGCACAGGGCTCAGGTTTCCATAAACACAGCTTGTATTGTCAAAAGTCAGCCTGCCCCATAGATGCTGCAGTCTAAAGAAATGGGACATGTGGATTGTTTTATTCTCAGCTTTAATCCTACTTTTTTTTTTTTAATAATATTCTCTCTTTATTCTTATTTCTATTGATTGTACCTCGTTGCGTAACACTTTGTTTCCTTCCCATGTTTTTTTTCAGTTGACAACAGTAATTTTCTTATCCTTTTGTACTGGTGCAAAATGGGAAACTAGAAGAAAGCAGAGAGCACACACAGGGCTTTATTTTCACTGAATTTGTGTGCTATAGCACTAAATAGTTGGTCCACACTTGTGAGATTACAGTATTTCCTATAGGTTGATTTGCCTCTGCAGCTGTGTGGGGAAAGTGATGGGATACAATTACCAAAACTTCCCTGTGAAACCATGTCCCAGGGACTAACTGTGAAACCTCAGGTGTTTACATTATTTGTTGAACTCATAATGTCATCATGAGTTATTATCTTTCCATAATATAACAAAGTCAGAGATCAGCATCACTATGCTGAAGGTCTGCTTGACATTGTAACTATGTCTTTGAAGAGTCTTCCTAGTATTGCATTTCTGTCCTTAAATAATTTTTGTAATTTTCTAAGAAATAAATTATTTTAGCAGGGAAAATGTCTAACCTAGTCTCGTGGATGTTCATTGCATGTTAGCACATCTGGGTTTAGTGAATTTTTTTCCTTTAGCAGGGAAGGGAAAATGTTAACTTGAGAATTACAAAGGAGCAACTATGTTTAGAGCCCTGCAAATCATATGGGCTCATAGGTTGGGTGGTCTCAGCTGAGGCAAATAGAAGGCCCAGGATGTGCCTTTTTTCCCCTACACTCTGAAGTTGCAATTGTTTATCTGATCAAGTCACAGTGAGACTTGATCAGAGCAGCACAGACAGAATGGGAGTTATGAATGAACTATGACAATCCCCAACCTGTGTCTCTGATAGTAACTGGTCTGGGCTATGTATTTTACTTTTGTGCTTCTAGAGAAATCCTGGGAAGACAACAGACAAGGTTATTCTGAAATTCTTTCAAAGTAATAGGTTGCTGTGAAGCTTTCTGGGGTCAAGAAGCTTTAATTTTATGTGTTAATTCCTTTCATTTGTGGTTATTCTGTTTATACATAAATGTAAATTGGATGGAAATTAAATTATTCAAAATGAAAGCTGAAATGGAACTTTTCTGCCTTCTTCAGCTGACAAGCTCAAAATTATTCATTTTCTGCATTTCCAACTGCAAGAAGTTTTTGATTTGATCAGAACATACTCTTTTATGGAAAATTATTCCATTCATACCTTTCTAACTATAGTCTCTTCTATGAATACTGCAAAGATATTCAAAAACTCCAGTATAGGAAATCTCTCCTGTCTCTAACACTGTTTTAATATGATGGGATATTAGAACTGGAAAATAGTTTTGTTTCAAATGGTTGAGCAAGAAAATATGAGATATATAAAGTGACAGGTAAAGCTCTTCCAAATCAGAAATTAATGCACAGTTCTGTTGGAATACTGTGAAGTTAAGGTTAATTTAGATTTATTGTTATGTAATGTAGTTAGGGTTATTGTGCAATGTGTGTGGTTCCTTGGTTTGTTCATTTCATGAATACACATTTTCTCAGGTCATCCATAGAAAATTAATTTAGAAATTCAGGACAGAGGCATATATTGTATTTGTTGAATAAAAAGAGCAGCTGAATAAGGTGGTAATGCAAGTTGGTTGTTATCTTCTGAGTCTAAGGTATACGGCACATATGTTTGGATATTTTATTTTCTTCAGTCTGTTGGGTTTTTTTATAAACAGTTCTGTGATGAACTTTGGGGAAGTTTGTATATAGCACAATCCCAGACTTGATTAATGCTGGTTAATCTTGAATAAGCTTTTTCCACCAAAAAATGATTTATCAAGTCGTTTCCTAGTTGCAGAGTGGAATTTGTGATCAGAGAGAAAAAGACTCCCAGAATAACAGACAGTCCAACAGCTACTGACTGAGAACCAATCATCCTCCATTTGCTCAACTGGCTAATCTCTCACTAAACCATATGCATCATTTCAGTTTGCCTAGTTTAGTTTTCAAGCACTGGTTATTACTCTGGCTTCACAACTGGATTAAGCAGCCTTTTAGTACCAACAGTTTTTGTAGTACATACAATCTCTAATCGGGTCTCCTTCTAGTCATATTTCTGATAAGTTTAAAAAGCTCTGGCTTGAACAGTAAGGCATTCATTCTTGCCTGTGGTATAATCCCTAATATTTTTAATGAAAAATAGTAGATACTAGATCTATACTCAATTTCGCCAGAGTGAAAAATTGCCTCTCTGTTAATATACATTTAGTAATCATCACTTTTAATCACATTATCATGACTGTAGCTCACTCATTAATGCACTATAACAATATGTGATAGGTAATTATGTGTTCCACCTCTGAGGAAACTGATTGTGTGGGAGGACTGGAGCATAGGCAAACAGCTGGAGGGAACAGACATCATGTATTTGTGCATATAGAAGGAATGTGGATTTCCATGTCTCACGTATGAAAGACTGGGATCTTTGGCTCATCTCTGGTTATTTTACTCCTGCTCAAAGGAGAAGAGAGAGAGCCCTGATGAACTTGCAATCACCCTCTGGGTGAGTTATTTCATATTCTTTCCTCTTCTAAACATCTCTAATGGTGTCAGATGTCTGCATGACCTCTGACAGATGGCTGTGCACTAACTGCACCTCTTGGGCTCTAATGCACTTTCTTCAGTACCTGAAATGCATTTCTTAATACGCTGTGTCGTAATTTTGGGGTTGCTTTTTCTTTCCTTCTTAAAACAAGAAACAAGTGCATTTAACCATGAAAGCAAGTACAAATGTATTCCTATTAGTGGATAATAATGAAAGTCAGAGAGATTAATGTGCTGTTACTGTTTATTCAGCACTGCATTGCTTGTGTCTAACTACAATGGATGAGACCTTCTTTCTGCCTCATTAAATAAGTTAATCATGTAAATCAGGAGAAAAAACATTTTGGATAGTGTGACTACAGGTTTAGCATCAGATAAGCACTTTTTACCACCATGTATTAAAGGAGATTTGACAACATACAGGTGTCTCAGCTACTAAACATTAACATCACTCTTCTGTGATCTCTAAAGTAAATGAAAACAAAATTAAAAGGTCAAACTCTGGTGCATGCTTCAATCAAGATTACACAGCCACTGGCTGAAATTCCTTTGAGAGAAAGAGGGGAGCTCTAAAAGAAATGGACCTTCTTGAAGAAGAAAAAATATAATGGTAATTTCAATATATTCAGGGGGAAAAATGCTTTTATGGCTTTTAAACTGTAAATCAGAAATATAATTCATTTTCTATAAACTGGAATTTACTTAAACTTGTAAGTATTGCTTTCTTGGCTTACCAAAAACACACACAAATTTGTAACATAGGTTTGAAGCCAGAAGAATGATAATGTATGTTAAGACATACTTTTGACTATGTGGCACGTAATAGGAGTAAAACGTTTTAGATTGAACTAGCAATAGAGTGAGAAATAAACGTAACTCTCACAATTATAAGACAGAATTAGGAAAACACCCACCTTATCTGAACATTGGTCCAAAACACCTTTGAAGCCAAAGCTGAGCTACTGAGACTCAAGAAACTTCAGGTTCTGATATGTGTTTTTTAGTAAGACTGAGGGCTTGCATTTTTGTGATTGCAGATGGAATAGGAGAAAAGATTCCAAATGTTACTTTGTTCATCTTGAGAACTGCTAAAGTTCTCATTTTTGTCATCACAGGATTTTTAAACTAGAGATTTTAGATTAAGAAATCCTAACAACTGGACACTTTAACTCCAACAGAAGAGTAAAGTGACCAGGTAGATAATTGTCAGAAGTCGGATTAAAGGATATAAAAGTATTGCAAAAGTATTGCTTTTCTGCCTTATTTTTCAATTAAAGAAAAAGTAAAATCCATTATCTTTTTTTTAGAGATGATAGCACTCACAGGGGAACAAACAAGGAAGCCTGCAAAAGGATATTGAGAAAATGCCAATATTTTATTGGTTGGAAGGAAATGAGTATGGATCTAATACAAAACTTACTGAAATCAGTGGAAGATACTCATTGATTTCAGTGATATTTGGGCAAGGCTCAATGTGAGCTAGAGGTGATGTTGCCTAATTAGGCTCCTGTCTGCTATTTAACCCAACAAATTGTTCTTATACTTAATTGTTGGAACAAACCAGGGATTTAAAACAAAGTATCAAGTTCAAAAATAGGTTATGCCTTTGCAATAGACTCAATCTACATTTCAAATCAGAAACACCTCTTTTTAGGATCAAAACTTATTCTTTCACTTCTGAATGACCCTGTAGCAGTGACATTAAAACCTTACATAAAACTAATTTTCATTAATTTTTAATCCACATTTTCATGCATTTCAACTTCATACTAGTAGATCTAAACTAAGTTTTAGGACTTGATGATCATAGACATCTTTTCCAACCTAACTGATTCTGTGATTCTGTAAATGAATTGTGCCAGTGGGTAATGATGAGACAGTTGTAACTGTTTTAAAGTTGCATCCTGGACTGAAGTTGGTAAATCTGTGAGGCTCCGTGGTAACTGTCTTGGTTAGAGGAAGTTTTTATTTTGTAGCATTCAGCTGCAATGTGGGAAAAGTCAAAAGTAGCTACAGAGAGTTCCAGAGGCGCAACTGAGTATCAGCTCAGTTCTCTTTTTGTTGTGATCAGATAAATCCTTTCTTCTTAATTTACTTTTGCTGGGGCTTGGATTTGTCCTAGGAGAGCATCTATAACCAAAGTAAATATGAGGTGAGATTGTGTAAGAACTGCTGTACTGATTTCTTTTTCTACTCCAGGTGATAAAACACTGGCCAGAATGTCTAAGCTTATGACATTTGTGCTGCTATATGCAGAAATATTTTCAGAACAGTTACTGTATTTTGACATTCCTGAAACTAATCCTTAGCTTTATTTCATCCCTAGTGACATTCCTTTTACTGCTAATTGAAATAATATACAAATTAATTTTTTACAGATGCAGATTTGATTTTTTTTTCCCCTGTAGCAGTGCAAGCTGTAATACAGTATATGGCTTACAATGACAAGAAATTATGTTTTCAATTTGGTGAGTCATTCTCAATTGAAAATATAATGCATTCCTGCATAAGACATACTGCAGTGTGGCAGACTGTAAGTATTAGGGAAGACCTCCTAGATTTGAAGCAACATAATTAACACTCTTTGTTCATGATAGGCAAATAAACAACCAAGGCAGGTCTTTTTCAGTGATGGATAGCATCTTTAATAAAGAGTTAATCTAGACCTCAAACCAGGATCTATCTGCTACATAAATCAGGGTCTTGTGGTTCCATTTATGGTTCCTTTTACAACCTGGGTGTTAAGTTTATTGCTGTATAGCCCAATAATTCCTTGCTGAGGATTACCAAGCCCTGTTCTCCCTTCCTTCTAGTCTCACTGCAAATGGAGCCTCATTTAGTTCGCAGTACGATCACCAGTTTGCTCTGTTCGTAATAAGCAGCTCAAGTTCTGACTGTCTAATGTTAATTGTACACCTTTTTTAAGGAAGTTGAAGTTTTGCTGAGAAAATATATTTATATGTGCTAAGTATTTACTTTCTTCTACTTGTATGCAAAGTCAAGGTTGCCCTGCAGAAGAGCTCCTATGCCAGGGACCTCTGCAATGGTTCTCCTGAGATAGTCAAGTTTGGAATAACAAAGGGGCTGCTTAAATACTATAGTGATTTATTAGCTCGTGCTTGGATGTGATAGGCCTAAATAATCTATATCAGCTATTTGGTATAGGCCTTGATCTGTGAAAACTTACCTGAGTACCTATGGCCAATTTATTTATTTTGTTTTCAACCTTGTCAATATATGCCTGTGCATATTACAGATGCTTGGAACACCCAATGGGTTTTTTCTTACCTGACTCATTTGTGAGATGAGCAATTGGAATTTAGGGGACGTATATTCAAAGCTGTACTTCACTTTTCATTGATTAATAGCATATCAAACTAATGGACTATATCAGATCATTGGAATTTAGGGGATGTATATTCAAAGATGTACTTCACTTTTCATTGATTAATAGCATATCAAGCTAATGGATTATATCAGATCATTGTATACATGCATGTATGGTGAAGTGTAATCAGCAGATAGCTTGCAAATTCCTGTGCAACAGCCACAAAAGTTCTTGGATGCCTCCCTTGGTAGTTTAGAATGCTGCTTGGGATAAGGTTTGTAGATTGTTTGAACTTTATTGTTTTAACTTTTTGGCTATGAGTAGATTATTAGATTAATTGCTATAAGAATTTATGGGTTTCTGTTTTGATGTGCAATGGATTAGCTGATGATGTTGTCTTTTAAAGCATCAGAGATATGGGAGATAGAAGCTAGTGAAAGGTTGCATTAAGTGTCATTTCAAATTTTCAGCAAATGCAAGTAGCTACATCTTCAGGGATTAGACTCCTTGGATTGGTAGATTTCTAACTTTAAAAAATTATATTAGTAGAAGTGTTTTAGTGAAAACTGAGATTTTAGAAAGCATTTGAGAAGCTTGTTACAGCTTCTCAGACAGATGGTTGTGCTCATTAGGAAATGCCAATATAGATGTTCTGTATCTTATTGGCCTATAAAGATTGCAGATACATCAAGGGGATGGATTATGTAAGCATTAAAAGCAGTGGAAAGTCTGCAGTCTGCCTAACTTCTTCTATACACTTACCATCTTCCACTTCTCATTCTGTTAAAGACCTTGAAAGAAGGAAGATCTAGAAAAAGATAAAATCCTTTTCATGGAGACATTTTTTGTTTGTTTATTTTTAGTTTTGGGAAGGCAGTGAATTTGTAGTGTAACTAATTTGGTAACTGTAATGTAATTTGTAAAATAAGATGTTTTTCAGCAGAGATGAAGGAATAAATATTTGATTCTATGCAGGTAATCTATATTACTTTCCAAGAATATAGACATAAGATACTGTTAACATTTTTAATTTGGAAAAGCCTATTTTTCTCAGAAGTCAATGGCATTTATGATATTATTTTTTGACAGCAAACAAAATGCAGCCCAGATTTCTGAAATGAGTGAGTAGATTCTGGGATAATCCAAGGTAAAGATCATCTGTGATCTGAGTAAAGATGTGCAGCATTATGTTATTTTTTAAACCACACTTTTCTAGTTTTTACACATTTTTCCAACATAAAGCCTTGGTCAAATTTCTTGCAACTCAGAGACATTTCTGTGGTACTTTTCTTATCTTTTGAATCAATCTACAACTTCTTAAAGACTTATAAAAATACAGTGACCCAGATCTTACACTGCAGCTGAGATAGCAGCAAAGGCAGCTTGCCTGATACTGGGTTTGACTTTAAACAGGGGATATCACAATCTTGATGGAACTCAGGTCTCAAGTAACACCAGTTTCAGTGAGCTGATTTTGCAGCTCAGTATTACCATTGTAAAACACAGTCATAGTCCTGCATTTTTCCTTATGCACTTCCTTTTTTTTTACAGTAGAGACCACACAGGGCATGTGTATGTTCCTTCTAATTATTCTTGTGTTGGCTTTGTGGTTATGAGGCTGTTAATGCCATCATGTAACACTGTATAAAGATGTGATGGTGTAGATTGAGGATAAATCTTCTAGTGATGAGGGTGTTGAAGCACTGGAAGAGATTGCCTGAAGAGGCTCTGGAGTATTTCTCACTGGAGATCTTTAAAGACAGATTATGCAGGAATTATGTGCACAGGGTTGATCATGCTGTAACTCTGAAGTGTCCTAGATCAGTGTTTTCTACTTTTGATCTGTGATTTCTCTTTTTTTTTCATCACTTTTTTCATGAAGTTATTACCCTTTAATAATTTCCTCAAACCAACTTTAGTTTTTCCTACTATTTATTTAACTAGATGATGATTTTTATTTGGTATTTTTAAAACTTGAGAGCTCAGAAATAGTAAATCATTGCAGGATGGGTGCTGGCAGAGTTTTAAGGGGGCTGTCAGTGCTGGTTACATTCTCAGCCCAAGCAGTGCCTGCAGATTTAGTCATTAATACATTTTATACAGAGGAAAAAGTCTGCCCTGGAAAGGATAAATACAACTGGAAAAAAATGCAAAAAATTGCAAATAAATAAATAAAAACCCAATAACAATAAGACCCAAAACTTGGTATCATTAGGACAGCTTTGTGGGAGAACAAGAAAAATGAAGGTGGTGCAGTAAATACATCTTCTGTAGAGATCATCTCTGGGAGAGAACAGCTTCTTCCTTTGTTCTTAATCAGAGACTTCATAAATCTGGAGGGAAAGTAGGTGAGAGATTGCAGACATGGACCTACTGAACTGGAATACAGGAGAAATGGCTAAATATAACGTGTCCCTGGCTGGCAAAAGAAAGAAACCCAAAGAGCTGTGGGAGGCAGCTATGGAAACTATACACTGTGTCTCTACAATGCAAGTCTTGATGTACAAGGTTCCTTTGATATAAGACCTCTCTGCAATGACAGTTAGTTTCACTGAAGTTCATTATAGAGTAAATAGATACTACTCTTAGAACTCACCTCCTGATAGAATATGCAAATTTCATAATTTCCAGGAACATAACTGTGATAGTGTGCTGATCTCTAAAGTATCAGATTTTTCTGATAGATAACCTAGAAGATCCAGCAGTTTTTAAAAAAATATTATTCTTTCCTTCTGCATTTATTTTTTTCTCCTAGTTAGCTGTCACAGGACCTTTGTTAACTTGCAGCATGATGAAGAAAAGCAGCAGGGAGGAGGTCAAAGGAAAATAACACGTAAAGCACATTAATAAAGTACCTCAGCAAGTTTGCAGATGATACCAACCTAGGAGGAGTGGCTGGCACACCAGGAGGCTGTGCTGCCATCCAGTGTGACCTGGACAGGCTAGAGAGATGGGCAGGGAGAAACTTAATGCAATTTAACAAGGGTAAGTGTAAAGTACNGACTTTTTTACAGTAAGGATGAGGGAGCACTGGAACAGGCTGCCCAGGAGGGCTGTGGAGTCTCCTTCTCTGGAGACATTCAAGAGCAGCCTGGATGCATTCCTGTGTGACCTGGTCTAGGTGATCCTGCTCTGACAGGGGGGTTGGACTAGATGATCCTTCTAGGTCCCATCCAACCCCTAATCTATACTGCGATACTGTGATTTGAATGTTTCTATTTCCCTCTGTTGCTAAGTCCTGCTTGATGCAAAGGAAGGAGATATGGATATTTGGGGAGCTGCCATGTTTCCCTGACTGTAATCAGTGAGCTGAGTGTGCTCTTCAGGACTCATTGGCATAATGGGGAGTGTGCTTTGTCACATGCCCTTCCTTGAACTCATTCTGGAGTGAATGTCTCTGTGCCAGTGGGACTAGAGAGTCTATCCATCCACTAGGCCTTAGAAGAGCTGAAAAAGGTAGAAAAGACCCCAGGAAACAGAACACTAGAGGAGCTATTGCTCCATCGAGTCTTATGGAGTATCTGAACCCCAGATACAGACTTTCATTGAACTCTGTAGTGAGGGAGCTGCCATGTTTGAGAGGCAGCATCACAGCTCCCATGCTTCTCCATATACATGGTACTGCCTTCAGAATCAGTTGCAAGTTTTGATGTGGTCTCACTCCTAGGGACTGTGACCTGGAACAATCCAGAGGAAAAAAATAAATGTATAGGGTAAATGATCTTTGGGAAGTATGTAGGATATTGTCCATTATTAGCTGATTTGTTTCCTTTGGTAGTTGTTTCCTGAAACCATCCAATCTTTTTCCACCATTCTTCTGTACCGCTGAGTGCACAAGAATATCTTATTCCTTTCTTTTGGTCTAGAATAACACAAATCTTCTGAGTTAACACCTGCTGAGTAAGCATCAGGTACTTTTGTACTTCACCTTGATTTTGCAATAGCATGGACAGGATTCAGTGGGCTTCTTCTCAGGTGCCTTACGTGGATGAGGTAATGCCTTAGTGAGTATTTCTTTCTGCTTCCTGGTGATAAATGATTTCAGCATAGGGAAGTAGAGGAAAATTTGAAAAAAAAAAAAAGTAATGAACCTCCTGTTTTCTGAGAACTTGGAATTTTAATGAAAGACTGTATGGTACAAAAGTGATACACTGTAAAACCTTGCTGTACTGAAACTAGAGAGCACTGAAGCTGCAATAAGATTACCCACATGGGCATTTTTAGTGAGTTCAGTAGTGTGTTCCCTTGCCTGTTTGAGGAAATAAATCTTTTGCTTTCAGAGCACCTTGCTTATATTACTTGGAATGAGGTATATCATAGCTCAAGCAATGTTGTCTTCAATCAAAGAAGCAATAGCATTTTTTTCTTCTAAATTTAAAAAAAAAAACAATGTAAAAGCATTCCTGATGAAAACTGGTGCAGCTAAACTGAAATCAGCAAATCACACCTGTCTAAAGTGGTGTTTAAAATGCAATATGCCCAAATTATGGTTCACTCAGATCATCATTCTGCAACAGGTTTTTTTCTGAGTCAGCCTGGCATGCAGGCAATGTCCCTTTTCTGTTGCAATAGGATTTTGCAGAAGCACAGGATCCATCTGCTTGAGACTTATTGTAGCAGCAAGGCCATACATAATGTTAGTGCAAAGTGTCAATAATACATTAGTATGCAGCGTAACAGACATTAATGATGGAACTGGACAAGCCAGGTGGTGTAAGTCCATAGGAGAAAGGAAACCTTAGTAGCGGTGAAGCCTAGCAAATAATAGTTTCTTCTAAATTAGCATTTATAAAAAAAACCCAACAACAACAAACCTGCAACCCAAAAACATTACATTCTTTGGAATAAATAACTACAATTCTTTTGTAGGAAGCTGCTTTAATTGCTCTTTTGTTTCCATAAGTCATTGCATAAATTATATCTTCTCTTTAAATTCTCTTCGTTTTTGGCTTTGCCTCCAGGGGTTTTAATTTATCAGACTTGTCATTTCTTGAAAATTATCACAGATTGAAATGTACAGTAGACACCTGGAGGCTCTTACTTTTTTCCATCCTTGGGCTTTGTAGAAATAGGACCATCTGGCCTGTAGGTCTGGAAGCATCAACATTCACTCATTAAATGTGTCTGAAGCCCTTTACTTTTACTCTGCCTCATTTAGCCACCTTAGGACTGTAGTTAGGTGGTCTGTTGTTTTCACCTGTTGTTTACAAGCAGTTTAAATGTCTGATCCAAACTAGAGGCAAACAACTCCTGCATCCATCTCCATCTCCAAGTTTTGTGACTGCTTGGCTATTCTTGGAATAAGAATCTAGGGGTAAAGAATTGTGTTATTTCCAAAATATCTGTTACTTCCTCAGAAATGTTTCTCAAATAGGAAGCCTAAAGAGGGTTATCTAATGGGTGCTTCACACAAACAGCAGTGAAGCGTCTACTTCTGGTAAAAAATGCTGCTAAAGATCCCTGAGCAATAAGCAGTGCAAACCTTTGCCATGTCAAACAGGGCTGAGATGCCCCTGTCTTACCTGCCAGGCTTGGAAAGAGGAGTCTAAAGAAGAGAGCTAGGCTCTTGGATTGTTTCTGGGAAGGAACACAATGTTGATGCTCAGAGGGAAAACATGTTTTGGTTGTGAACTACCTGAAGACTGTTACCTTGCAGAGTATCCCTGGGACAAGTCAGACCTCAGAAAGGAGCCTGGTTTTGATCATTAGCAGCTACCTAACCTCTTTTCAGGAGGTGGTGACAGGGTGTAAACCTTTTTTCCATTTTGCATGTGCTGGAAATGTTGACAGCATCTTGTGAACTCAGCAACAATGTGATTGCACTCTCTTGGTAATCTAGGGTTTTGGTTTTTTCTTTCCTTTTAAAACTTTGTAATAAAAATGGACAGTATAAGATTCCAAGTAGAATACCAAATCAATTTGCTTTGTCATGTGAAAGTATCCCCTCATGCGAACAACTTTGTGTTCACTGAGGCTAGTCACAAGAACAATCATTGTAGACATTTGGGACAATCTTGCTTCTTGTGAAGATGGTAAAAAAACCCCAAACAAACAATAAAAAACAAATCCTGCATTAAAGAAAAACAAAACAAAAAACAAACAAACATGAAAACATGCTGCTGTGATGTAAGCCTGAATAAGGATTTTGCTTAATCTGGAAACCCTCAAGTTCAATGAAATTTTCAGTAGGAGCTTCTTTAGAACATAGATAAGAGCACATTTACTGAGGTGAGGTTTATATTTTTAAGGCAGTTAGACTGCTGAAGTTGCCATGTGCTGTATGCAAGATATTAGGATGTGAGGAGACACACACTGAACTGCGTGCAGATGAACTTACACATGTATGTATCTGTGAAGGACTGAACTGATCATTTTTAATTAGCATTTGAAGACATTTTTTAACCTTCACTTCTACTGCCTATGATTAAAAGTCATGCTCACCCTCCACAGGTTGCTTTCCACAGTGACTCCAGCAGTTCACTGGCTCCTTTCTGTATCACTCCACCTTATTGATGCCTTCAAGGTTTAACTGATCATAGGTAAAGCGGAGTTATAAATGTAAATTCACACCAAGAAGATTTGAATGCTGTGATCCACAGCCACAGTAGTAACTTTAATAACTAGTGATACTTAGTCAAAATAAATGTTGAGTTTCTCTTCCTTTCCTCATTTTGCCTGAAGAATTTGTAGTTCTATCAGTTACTCAGAATAAAAACAGATCTACCAAATTGGTGGAATGTACAAACCATTCCTATCCGTTTTGATATCTCCCTCTAAGGAGATAACTCTTGAAATTAGCATTCCAAGAGATGGTTCAAGCAGAACCTTAAATTACCATATAAATAAACAAGATTAAATCAGTACAAATACTGTCTCAACTTCTATACTTACTATAGGAAATATCTAGAGGGTTGAGGGGAGACCTCATCGCTCTCTGTAACTACCTGAAGGGAGATTGTAGAGAGGCAGGGATTGGTCTGTTCTCCCTGGTGGGGAGTGATAGGATGAGGGGAAATGGATGTAAATTGTGCCAGGCGAGGTTCAGGCTAGATATTAGGAGGAATTTCTTTCCTGAAAGGGTTGTGAGCCATTGGAACAGGCTGCCCAGGGAGGTCACCATTCCTGGAGGTGTTTAAGAGATGGGTAGATGTTGCATTGGGGGGCATTATTTAGCAGGTTGATAGGGATAGGACAAAGGCTAGACTTGATCTTCAAGGTCTCTTCCAGCTGTCATTGTTCTATGATTCTATGATAATGTGAGCAAGTATCTTGCTCTGTTTTCAAACAGAGGAATAATAATGTACTGTTCACTGTTCATCTGCAAACCAGTATGAAGTAAAAACTGCCAGTTTCTGTTTGCAGTACCAGATGAGATAAAACTCCAAAGAATCCAAGCCTGAAAATTCAACTAGTGACGTGACTGCTCATTGCTATACAGGAAAGATTAAACCAGTATGTAACATTAATTAACATTAATCATAGACAAATCATTCCATCTGATAAAAATGTGAGTAGCAAATATCAGAAACTCATTAAAAGTTAAATCTTTTCACAGTGTTTTTCAACAATGCTTTTCAGTATATATGTAAATATGATGAAGGGTTAGACACCTGCTAGTCCTCCTGAGTATTTGTATCTAAAAGTTGCCCTACAGCACAGATGTCATTTCTATAGATTAAGTAGCCTTAGTATCATCTACTTATCCTAACATTTCCAATTTCAAATCAAACTTTTTCGTGCTATACGAGGTTGATGATGTCATGAATACTTTAAAACAGGATATGCCTTCTGGTAGTATGTATAAGTGCTGACAGCACTGATTTATGTCATATGCAATCTGAAATGTGATTAACATTTTAAGCTAATATCCAAATCATTATTTTTATAACCTATCATATGAAAATTATGAGGCTTTAAAAAAACTCTTAACAACAAACTCATAAAGGGGATAATGAGAGAGACATTAGCTGTTTATAAAAGATAGTATGTCATGTAAATTTGACATTACATATCTTTGCACTGGCTATGGAAATATTAGTAACTTTTTGTAAATGTCTGCTCTGTTGTCAGCATAAGAAAACCTGAGCATTAATTTTCTTAAGACTGAGTAGACCTTGCTTAAATTTAAGTCCTGATTTCAAATACAATTGCCAGTGTGCATGGGAGGCAGGACTGCCAGAGCTTCTGGGTCATCAAAAGGATTATTAAAGGAGTAGAGCATCTGCTCTATGAGGACAGGCTGACAGAGCTGGGTCTCTTCAGCCTGGAGGAGACTGAAAGGGGACCTCATTAATGTCTACAAATATGTTAAGGGTGAGTGTCAGGAGGAGGGAGCCAGGCTCTTCTCAATGTCATCCAATGTTAGGACAAGAGGGAATGGGAGCAAGTTGGACCACAGAAAGTTTGGTGTTAACCTGAGGAAAAACTTTTTTACAGTGAGGGTGATGGAGCACTGGAACAGGCTGCCCAGGAGGGCTGTGGAGTCTCCTTCTCTGGAGACATTCAAGAGCCGCCTGGACACATTCCTGTATGACATTGTCTAGGTGATCCTGCTCTGGCAGGGAGGTTGGACTAGATGATCTTTCTAGGTCCCTTCCAACCTCTGACATTCTGTGAAAAGCAGTCTTCTGCTGTGGTGTGTGAATGTATCATATCATCTTTTAATAAACTAAATAAACCCCATCTACAAATTGTTCTGGGATTTCTTGCTCCAGCTGCTACCCCTGGAAGGCTGTTCTAGGACATCTCTTTTCTGTTCTAAATCGTTCTTTAATGTCTTGCCTAAATATATTCCTGTGCCACCAATTCATACCCATTTGTTCCTGTGCCAGTATTATACTTTAGATTGAAAAATGTCTTTTCCCTTCCTGTTATGTCCCTGAAGTGTTTTCTAAGAGCAATCATACTTCTTCTGAGCCCTTGTTTAGTTAGGGTAAGCAAGCCAGGACTGAAGACTTTCCCCTGATCATGATGCTTCTCTGCTCTCTTCAGGTTTTAATTCTTCTTTATATTTTAATACAGATAAAGATAATTGTCCAAAGCTTTCAAGACAAGGACTAGTGCATTGTACAATTCTGCTTAGTACTTGCCATGTTTTCTGGAAAATACCTCTCTGCCCACACAAGAAATTACTTCTTTTTTCTTTTCTCTACTTCCTCCACAGTTGACAAGTGCTCGATCCCTCATGTCTTTTGCAGTTTCTAACATTAGGATGCTCAGATTAACTGAAGTTTTTGGTAGTCACTAAATGCTTGTCCTTGTAGTCAGTAGTAGTAAATTAACTCAAGTACTCATTGCTTCCATTTTCAGTCATACCATTCCTTTTGTGTGACATCCCAATTCATTTACCTATCAACAGCATTGCAGAATTTGTGTCATCAGCAGACGCTATGAGGGCTTTCCTGCCTGTGCCCCCTCTGTGCTCACTCTCTGAGCACCCCTAGAGCTCTGCCACATGCAGCCACCCTTTAGCAGCTCCATGGCACTGTCAAAAGCTAACATTAACAAATGCATTTCTATATGTCCTGGTGTCCTAGTTTGAGTCAGAACAAAGTATTCCATTCCATATATGTCTTACTCAGTTTGAAACTGAAGGCCAGGCCTGAAACTTTCACCAAGCTTGGGCCTCAGGGTCTCTTACATAAAGCCTGAGACTCAAGCAAGGCAGGTGCATGATTTAGGTATTTAGTGCCTAATTAACAGCAAATACGAAAAAGAAGAGGTTTGGGCTTCCACCTTCCCTGAAGGTTGAGCACCTGAGTCATATGGGGTGGTGTGCTGGTAACCCTTCTGGTCAGTTTCAGAAGCCAAGCTCTGCTGCTACAGAACTCTTGTCTATTCCACCTTTGATCTCAATCCAAGAGTTCCTGCATCCAGCTCCAGGATCCAGCCCCTGAGTCTGATTCCCATCTACTGCTGAGTCCTTCTGCTACAGCATCAGTGGTGAAGGTGACATAGTTGCCATCAAGGGATGTTTGGGTGTGGTATTGGTTTAGTGTATATCTTTCAGTTAATAGAGAATATCTGTCACTGGATTAGTGGTCAGTGCAGCCTTAACCCTTGACACCTAGAGCATGTGGAAACTCCAGATTAGAGTGCTCTCAGGCTGTTTCTTCACAAATAAAAGAACACTGCAAAGACTAATGCAATCTGCTGGGGTAAAAGAGTGGGATGGTGTAAGAGGAGAGAGTGTGACTGGCTTTGGTAAGATTGTGGAGCACTGGAAATCTGAGTGCAAATTTAGGCTAGGGCTTGTCCTTCTTATGTGTACCTTGCCAGTTTGCTTCCAGGAGAGGGGCTGATGCTTGGAATAGGGTCTGGTAAATACAGTGTTCCTGCAGCTCCAGCTACTCTTCACTCAGGCAGCATATATTAAACAGTCCTAATCTGCACTGGGTATTTCAGACCATAGCACAGACAGTTTCCTTTCTTTAAGGAATAGCTTTACATTATATGTTATTCATAGAGACATTCGCTATACTATTGCCTTGTGTGATTCGGGCTGTGTACAGATGTGAATGGAGTGGCTTTAAATTCACCTGACTGCTGCATATGTCCTTGAATCAGCAGTCTGCAATGCACTTAGTAGCATTACGATAGCTATCATTTTCCTGCTTCCCAGTGGACTACCACTCATTGCAATCCTATCAAAGCTTCCAAGTGCCAAATACAGGAATTTAACATTCAATTAACATTCTGTTTTGTTCAGGAGGCATTCTACAAGGGCAATATGCTGCTTGTGTGTCATTATAAGGTAGTAGGCTTTCTTCACTAACACCTTGCTGCAATGTGTGTCATGAAGAACAGCTAAAATGGAGCTCCAATTATGTATCTTAAAGCACAACCCTACTGGTAGTTCGCCTGAAATTTCACAATTTCATGATTTAGAGCAATCTCTTTTTAAACATGTTATTTTTCTTATACACTACTTATACATTGGAGAATTTCTAATTTGTCTACTTTTTTGTTGGTAAGAGTTGCTATTATGGTCTGCTTATGCGTTCGTATAGTGCATATGCCTTGGCCTTTGCACAAACCACTATTTTTTTGGTGGCAAAATCCCACTCCCTGTTGAAGGATTTAGGATACCTAATATCTGTGTCTAAAAATATAAAGGATGTTGGCATTTCTGAGCTAAAAAGAGCTTCAGAAAGTCTCAAAGAAAAATTCAGCAGCTGCCTGAAGTTGAATTACAGCCACTATGGGGTCCATATCTATTAGTAAGAAGCATAAGAAATTCCAAGGTAGGGGATGAATTTGGGCTTACTGAGGGTGTGAGTAACTCTAGGCAGATCAATTCAAAACAAAATCTTTCAGCTAGATGGAGTTTTGTGGTTTCTTTTCCAGTACCTCATTTGTATTTCCCCAACCTGATTTGGTCACTTAAAAGCCTAAAACATGCCAGATAAGTTATTTGTGGAAGATGCAGTTCTCAGCTGTGGAGAGCAAACCAGGGGAGAAATCAGGTAATTAACAGGCCTACAAAAGTGTGAGACTACCAAATTATTTTCCTGTCTTGTCTTGCACAAGAGACCTATATGTGGATATGCAAAACTCCTACAGTACTACAGGGGCTGGTGCAGACTGACAGGGGATTTATTATCTGTTCAGTACAGCTGATTGGGATGTGGGTGTAGGAGAAAAAGGATTTCAGAAAATGATCCCAACATTTCACCTGAAGTTTCACATTTGCTGTAAGCTTAAATCCAACTCTGTTAAAAACATTACCATTTTCCCACCTATTCAGTCAGAATCTGTCAGTGTCTGTGTAGACTTTTACTGTTCTCTGCCTTGCTAGGTAGTCAGCTAAGAAGATGACTGAAGTTTATTAGCTGGGACTGGAAAAATAAATAGGAAGAGCATGTAGTAAAGAATGTTGTAAGTATTGTGAGCTGTAAAAGAGTTGGTGGCAGGAAAATGCCCTAAAAATCCATCAGTTTTTCTCTCCCCACTACTTTTCCCCTGTCCCTGGATCTTACAAGCAGATAAATGGACCCAGAACACTCAAATGCCTTTCTGAAGTCTTTGAAAATGATTAGAATTTACTCTAGCTCTTATGATAGTGGTGATTCACCAAGAGTGTTCTCATTTTAACAGTTTCTTTCCTTTTCCCACTCCTACACCTTATCTAATAGTTGAAGAGGGATAATATTCCTTTCCCACTGAAATGGAGCAGCTCAAGTGGCATGTTTATGTGAAGTTGTCCTACTCAGTATTCTTGTGACTTTGTCTTTCAAATGCCTACTCATATTTCTAGCCAAAATTGAGTAACTGAGTATTTTTATTATTGGATGTTCTTTATATCAGATAATGGAAATTACCTGATGGGGATATTCACAATGATGATTATACTGAAAAAAAGGGAATTTGGCATTAGATTTGATGCATAAATAATTTTTCTGTCATCTTTCAGTATATTTGTGTGCAACTATTAGACCTTGGGAAGTTCAAAGATGTGTGTGCTTCCTGGCAGGAGACAGGAGATTGGGAAAGTGGTATTAGGGTATTTCAGTAAAGTGGAACACCAGGAATAGCTACTCTGCTTCTGAATTTTAAAGGAAGCGTTCTTTTGTCTCTCTTAGGTTTTTCTTGTTCTGTTTTTTTTCCACCGAGTGTCCTATTGTAGATAAAAAAAATACATATTAAAAACATTAAGAGAACAAAAAATCTTCTGAAATCTGAATGCTATAAGAAAGATGACATTATATTGAATTGTTTTGTGTCCAGAGTACTTTGATGGCCTTCCCCACTTGCTGTGTGCCTACATTTGACTTTGAGTTTTAAATGGGTTACCAGTTTTCAGGATTTGAGCACATCAGCCAGTAAAAGTTTGTTGTTGAAACCTACTTCCAGTGAGAAACTGAGCAGTGATATTTACTAGTGGTCAGGACATAAGGAAAAAAGAATTATTCCAATAAAAATGCAAAACAAACCCTACAGAACAAGAAATTGGATTGTGTGTCTACTCATTCTGGGCTGAGTGATTTTTCCTGATAGGATGCATGTGTTAAGACTCTTTGGCTGCAAACAATAAAGCTATAGAGTCCCCATGACATCTATCTTTATCTTTGTTAAAAAGAGTTAAAAATCCTCCTCTCGGTAGTATCCTAGAATATTACAAAAATTCTGTGGGTGCCCAGCAGAGTGCTATTTTGTAAAGCATGTGCATATCTAAGAGATTTTCCAAATGCACCTGTCTGTATAAAGTAATAGGGCTGGCAAACATTACAATAAATGAAAGATATATGTATATATATATTTGAAAAAAAAACTCCACTACTGCAGAGATCTGCATTGTGTCCCCTGCATACTAGACCTCTGAAAACACAAGTTTAGATTATAACCAAATAATGCTCTTAATAAAATGGAGGTGAGAGAAATTCATTGTAATGGAGACTTTGAATAATGAAATCACACACAAAGTATAGGTTTTCTTTTTTCTTTTGAGTTTTAATTCCAATAACAAGCCTTATTGTAATTTTCAGTTAGCACTGCCCTATTAGCAAATGTAACAAAGCAAGTAGTTCTTGACTGAAGATACAACTCCAGCTATGGTCTGATAATTTCATGGAAATGTAACTTCAATGTTTAATTGAACTGACTCATGCTGGACTATTTTGGGTGAGTTAAAACAGAGTGATTCCAATAACAATTGAATTTATCCAAATGATAATATTTCACTAGTTTTGCTTTCCTGAGGGGAAAATAGAGTATTCCGAAATTCTTATAGTTATAAATTATTCTTAACAGTTAGCATAAATATATTGAGTTATTGTATGCAAAAGTTATTGAATTGTAAGATGGAACAAACTAGAAGAAGGAAAAAAAGATACAAAGCACTAGAACAACAAACAGAAACTTGAAGCTGTTTTTACTAGAAACATGTATCATTCTAATGCATGTTTTTAGTAACTTTTTAAAACTGAGAATGAAGGACAGAAAATTCAAGGTAGGTGGATAGAAGATAGAAAATACTGGAGAAAGGAATGAAAATGGTGAATGGTCCCTAGAGACATGTAAATTATTCTTATCCAGCAAGGAGGACAGAATGCTACTTCCTTGTCAAAGAAAAGAGTTGGAATTCCTTAACTCCTGAGTGCAGTTACCAAGAGAAGCAGTTCAAGAGTATCTTCACTCACACAAATGAGCATTGATAGGCTGTGGCATGCCAGTGTTGGCTTTCTTAGCCCATTCAGAAGGATATCAGTAATGAAGATATGCTAGCATGGATTTCAGTTCTGTCTGTATAAGTGTCTGGAGCTTCTGGATTTCAGCATGGATTAGCAATCTGTGCAAGAATGTCTTCACAATCCTTGGTTCTTGCACTGTCTATATCAAAACTGTGTCTTGATACAGGAACTACAAGTGCATGTACATTTCTGTGTATACAAGGCAGATCTTTATTTAGCATCCACCTGGGTTTTATTCTAGGCATTTGGAGTTAGGTTCATTGAGTGCTGTGGATTATTTGAAATAAGGAGAATAGGTAGGAAGAAGAGGATGTGGAACAATTCTGGAAAGGAGTATTATACAGAAGTGCTGGACATGAGCACAGACTCATGATCAGAGTGTACTTACAAACAAAGGAGTCATGCTTTCAAATAACATTTAATATTCCTCATCAAACTAAATCATTACCTTTGTCTCCTCTCTTTAAAGTATTACCTCCATGTGCCATAAGGCTGAACAAGATCATCAGAAAGAATCCAACTCACATTTTTCTTCCCTTAAAGTGTTATTTTGAAAACAGTAAGACTCAAGGGTATAAGCATTATTTCAGTATTTATTTATACTTTCAAAAGACAAAGAGCAAAATGTATATAACATTTTCAAATGCCTAACACATCATAATAAGATTCAAAGACAAGGCAAGATGGTTTTAAATAGCCAATTCATTAGTTCTGTTAGGTAAGGTAATGTTCCTAAATAAAAGCAAAATATTCAAAATCACAATAAACATTGTAGTGTGAGAAAGATGGGGAACCCTCGAGATTTTATATGTTCATAGACTCTAGACTCCTTACTTAGATGAGTCTGATTATTTTGTATTATTATTATTTTTGAAAACAACCAAATAAGCAAATAGGTGCACCATTAACCTATCACTGTTCCCAGCAATTAATTCTCCTCAGGTACTGAAAGAAAATTGTACCTGGAGGAATGAGATTCAATATTTTATCTACACCCTCACCATTTATGTAGTAGAATGGATTAAATGTTAAGCTCTTAATAATCCTTAATGAAGCAGGAAAGATCTTCAGAAATTAGCAGTGTTTAATTGTCAGATGCCACCTCGAAGGAAATGCTATTTGTTAGTCAGAGCAGGTTCTAGTCATTGCTGGGTTTGAAACTAGATTGCTTATTTCTCCAGGAGAAAGCACTGCTGCACCAGCTGGAAACTGGATGGTTTAATGCCTGCAGATAAATGATAGGAGTGGTATAAGGCTGTCTATCAGAGATAGGTAAATCAGCAGTTGGGAAGTTGTTGATAAAGGATCTTCCTCGTATGAAAAGTGAGGTCAAAATAAAAAAAATGACACATGGGATTCATAAAAGGAGTGATAATGGAGTACAGGAGGAGGACTGGGTGCATAAATCACAGCCTCCATGCTGTGGAGTCCTCAGGTATATGGTGTAAGTGAATGAAGGAAGGGCAGTGATGGGCTTTGACTCAAGAGCGGCAAGATCTTCAAGAGCAACAGGGATTTAGCAATAAAAGCAAATCAGCAATGATTTTTGTGTTTTTCAGTGAACTGTTTACTATTATTGTTAAAATGCAGTAAGCTTGAGCTGTCTTACCTCTGAAGCTGCAAAAACATATCTGGAAGTAGCAGACTTGCCAAAATATATGCAACTGCCTAAAAAATCTTTTTGATAAGTAATAGGAAAAATTCTTAGAGGTGCTCCTATCAGGAGAAAAAAAACCTGTAACTGAGATGTCCATGGTCTCCTTCATTTTCCTTATCAGCCATGAAGCCCTTTGCACAGAGAATAAGGAATAATAAATCTGTCACAAATAATCTTGGAGGAACACATCATAAAGAGCCTGTTAGGTTTATCTTATTTTTATCTAACCCTAAACAATTTTTTAAAGTTATCTAAAAAAATATGTCTATCTTCAGACTAACTCATGTCAATACTGAACTGTTAGCTCTGTGCTTGCCTGACTTGAAGAAGCTGTTTTCCCAAATATATTTTGGTAAAAATGGGCAAAAGACTTTTATGTTTATAAACGATAAGGAATTGGAGTCTCTTGGAGTTGGCTACCCAACTTCATTATTAAAACCAAAAAAAGCCCCAAACCACCAAATAGAAAACAAACAACAAATCAGCAGCCAGATGAATATTTAGTGAAGGATGTTTTTATTATTCCTATATCTTCCTACTGTCTTCTCAGACTAACTGTAATAGGAATACTTAAAATATTGCTAGAACTTGGTAGGAATAAGAATTATAAAAAGATCTCCAAAGTGTGTATGGAAATACAATGTCCAACTTTAAAATTTACGTAATTTTATGCTACCTAACTAGGCATATGAAAACTAAGCACATAGAGTAGCACCTACCTAATACTGAGCATCCCTCATTATTATGTTTATATATCATCCAGTGATAAATTGTTTTCCTTCCTTGGGGATGTATAATGCAAATAATTAACCAAAACTCCTCTGTCTTAACCACAAGTGTCAAAGACTAGACACCACTGGGATATTGGGATATGTATGACTAGCTGCCTGTTCATCTCCATCTCTAGAAATATCACAGGCAACTTGGTCTCCTATTTCTCTGCCTCCTTCTAGCTAACCATCTGAACTTTTCATACAGATAGTTAAGTTTAATAGAGGGAATGTATGGCTAGGCTTCGCGAACGAAGCTCCAGGGAGGGCTCCATCCACGCTCCTCATCANGGAATGGTTTCTCTCACAAATAGCATTTGCTAATTATATTTTTAAAACAGAATTATAAATATATTTTCTATGTATAAATTATAATTAGAAATTGCATGACTTCTAATATTTTCATATCTGTTACTTATAAGCCTGAGCTTCCTAAATAAACTATACTGGAAAATAATGCAGTTCTGGAATAAAGGAACATAAAATAAGTAGCAGATAGGACAATTTAAATTACTTATAAGAAAGTGAAGCAGGTAAGTTTCTTATGAGTAATGCTGGTAAAAAATGTCTATGGTAAATGTTATGTGCAAAGAAAAAAGTACTGTTTGTTCTTCATGCTGCTGAGTTGAACAAAATGCTGTTTTTTATCTCAGAAACATTCCCGCATTGTGGTTTGAAAAATCCATTGCAGAATGAGTTATATATTCATAAACAGAGAGTTCATGAGCTTGTTCAGTCACTCAGGTTTTCACCCTTCCAAGACCTACTAACGTCAGGACCATTTTTCTTCAGTTGCAGTCTGTCTGTGCAGGCACAGCAGATATCATTTAAGTCAGAAGAGAAGTGTGTTTATTTCAGTGTGGGAGATGTAGAATGCCAGTGTTTCACCATGAGATAATGTGCTATATCTATCCTCATGTCCAGCAAACCTGGAGAGGAGTGCTTGTCTCACAGAACCTGAGGGGTGGGAAAGGCACTCCTGATTCCCATAAACCCTTAGATATGTAGATGTTTGCTTCAAACTCCTTACTGTTTGTTTTCTTTAGTGGACAAGGAGAACAAGAACTTCTCTCGTCCGCTAACAGGATCTTTACTTTTGTAGTAGATATTTATAAATAAAAAGTATCTATGTCTTATATTATAAGATATAAAAATAATGAATCTGAGAGAACTCTCCATGGAACTCCAAATTTCAGCTGCAAGATTGACTTTTGCATTCTTGTATTATGATATGGTAGATAAATAGAGTTTTATTCTGATTGAGCTGTAGGTTTCTTTTAAAAGGTTCATCAATATATGGGCCTTCTCTTTGTGCTAAAATAAAACTTATTGGGCAATGAACTCTATTTCAAAATTCAATGAGAAAATTAAGATTTCAAAAGTTATGTCTATCTGCAGATGTAATTAATGGTCAAAGATGCAATTAAACATTAAAGGAGTTTTAGACTTTGCTGAATAGTTTTCTTAATGAGTTCCTAAGAATAAGAGATATTAAATAACTTTGAGAAATAGTTTAAGTAGGCAATTGCTTTTGGCAAATGTGATGCTTTAACACATTTTATTTTAAATTAGTGAATGAAAAGTACATACTAATGAGAGATGTCCAAGATTGATCAATGGCATATCTTCAATATCTGTTAGCTATTGCTATGCTGCTAGAATTAGAACTATATAGGTGATATTGGCATGAATACCAACACTTTGTCATTATAATAGTCATGATAAATTAATTCCACATTTTGTTGCTTTGGAATATTCCCAGGATAAACTTTATTCAATAAAACAGTGCTCTAACTCAATAAGTAGACTAAATATTTAGAAGATAGTGAAATAGAAATTACTCTTTTAGAACTAGGAAAGATTGATTGAAATGTATCCTAATGACAGTTTTTAATCAGAAAATGCAGTTTTGTTGGAACAGAATCCAGTTATATTTCTTATATTTAAACTTCATATTAAGATTACATTTTTTCATTCTTTTAAATTGTTTTTTCAACAAGAGCACTCTATCACTCAATTTAGTATCTTTTCCCATTAGTTGTAAAAACATTAGTGAGCGTCAACGTGTTTCTAGAAAGAGACTTGTGTTGAAAATTTAGTTCAAAGGCTGAAGGAGCTTTTGGTAAATTTTGTATGAATTTTTTTTATGAATTTTGAAACCCATTACATCAAGTATGACTGAAAGACTGTCAACACAGAAGATGAAGATAGG
This sequence comes from Bucco capensis, assembly GCA_013396975.1. Lineage (NCBI taxonomy): Eukaryota > Metazoa > Chordata > Aves > Piciformes > Bucconidae > Bucco > Bucco capensis. Next base: position 680,102 of record VWZO01017575.1, read on the forward strand.
ATGGGCTTAACACCCATCTTTATTACCTGGTGTTATCCTGTTTCTTAAAATGCTGGGTCTGAATTTTCATGTTATAAAGGGTATTAAAACCTTGGTTTTAAAAATCCTCCCTCCACAAAGAAGAGTGTGTTTGATTGAAGGCTTTTACTGTGTTATAGGAGAGAGAAAAAGGACGAGAGATAACAGGAAATAAACTGGTGCAAATCAGGATCTGGTTTCTAAGGCTATCTGCATGGTTTCAGGGCTGTGACATCTGTTTTGATGTCACAACTGGTTCTGAAAAAAATAGGTTTGGGCTAGTTGAAAATTGTTACACTCACCTTTGGTCTGCATGTTTTCCTTGAAAAGTAAAATTTGTGAGGTATTTGTTCATTATTATACGTCACCCTGGATAAAACATCCTGTTCTGGACTGAGAAACATTAATCAGCTGATGGAGATTATTACACTTGAAGGAATAAATATTTTATAACATGAATAGCTATTTCAAAATGACTTTGTGAATCAAGTGTTTCAGGCTTCTTTTTGAATCTTTGCCTTCACCATATGACATCAGAACTGTATCTGATGTAAATATAATGTGAAAGTAGTTTTATTTGCAATGTGAGTAGTTTTATTTGCAGTGATGGACTCATGGGGATAGTCTGTTTAACCTCCAATTAAATGATCTTTGATGTCTTATTTGTTTTCACACTGGCATGATATAAATTACTGTGGTTTATTTATATGCTTACCTAATCCATCTGGACATAAATACTGAACATGAAATAAAACTAAAAACATTACATACAGAATTAGCAATTTCCTGTAACTTTATTAAATACATTAAATTATACTGAAGAAAAATTGCAGTGTGTTTAGGACCAACCTGTATAGTGATCATTGGAGGGAAAATAGTTGCATTCTTTTTCTCTTTAAAAAATAAACCCACATGTAATAGTAATCAGTGCTATGAATCCTGGAGGGGCTTACTCAGGGAAGAGAAAGCAAAGGTTTGTGGAGTTGTCACTTCATGTTCATGTACAAAAGTGCATAGTACTTGGCTCAGTCTCTTTCATTGCAGATCTATGAATGATGGAAGCAATGTTTAAGATGTGGGCTTTTTCTGCTCAATTTTGGTACCATTAGCTTAGGTTTCTTCTGAGGGAAATGAAGTTTGACATCTGTGATCAGTCACATATGAACATGACATTTCACTGAGAAGATGGTGTAGTACAGATGCAATGTTTCTGGTTGTCTCTGAAGAAATGCAGTGTGTTGTGTTGTTTTGTTTTAGTCTTAAAATGCTCAAAAAATATTCCTGGAATCAGTAGTCATATTAATAGTGATTTTTGCCTGTTGCTATACAACCTTGAAATCTAGCTGTTTGTTTAGCCATATAAAAAAGAGTTATTTCTGTCATAAAAGGAAAACCAACTTACATATCTATATGATGGACATCATGTATATCTAACATGAAATGCCACACCTTCAGGGTTCAGAGCAACAAAAAACAAATACAACTTCTTGTATCTTTTCCCATAATTTGAGGTTTCAGTAGCTAATTAAAGAGTCACTATCAAAAAAATGCAGAATTATTTTGTTTTGGTTGTAGGCAAGCTCTGCTCCCTTCTTGTGCGAACAGTGGTAGTTATGGGCTGATTTCCTGCAGTAGCTTCATTGATCCAGATGCCTACTATTGACACAACTTTGAAATGAAATAGTGGCTTATGAGATAGATTGTTTTATCTAGCGTTCTAGCTTTCAATTGCTCTTTTTTTTTCCCCCAATCTGTTGAGACTTAATGTGAAAATGTGAGAATATTAACCTTTCTACAGAACTGCAGGAAGGTTAAACTTCACACCGTTTCAAGGCCTGATGTGTAACACATCTGTGTCCATAATGATGTCCACAGAGAGTGTTGTTTCAGTTAAAATCAAAGAAAAAATATTGCTCACCATATACATCCCTAACAGCATTTCTTCATACAATAACACTAGAACCTTGTGATTGTTTGGCAGGTTTATTTGAAGGTTGCAGTACAGAGCAGTTGTTTCATCTAATTGTCAAATACCCATTGATTAAATTTTCTCTAGGAACTTAGAATTGCTTTCAAATGAAGTATTTTGGCACTGTCATTCTTTTGTGGGATTTAATGGTGGTGTTCTGTTGTAATGAGTGACTCATATTGACTCATTGTTTCATTGTTTCTACGTTACCTCCGCTGATGCTTTGCAAGTTCTCAGGGTCTTTAGAGATTTATGCATTCAATTCAGTTGTACCTAGGTTTTGGAGAGATCAGTTCCTCTGCTACGGTTTTAGAGACTAATTATTGGTCAGCTTAGCTGGTAAAGAAGAAAAAGCTGGGAGCAGAAACCTTCAGAGAACACAGGCTGTGCTGTGAAGGGTAAAGCATGAACAGGGATCAGTGGCAGCGCAGGTTATGAAGTGCTGGTGCAGAGCTGTGCACTGGTTTACTCAGTATTTAAGGCTCAGTGTAAGGAGTCATAACAACCACTCTCTGTAAATCCTATGTTAAAGGGAAGGAGGAAACAAATACAATGCCACAGGTCCATCACAGCATAGCATTGAGTCCATGAAGAGGCTCATGTATGGCTAGGCTTCACGAACGAAGATCCAGGGAGGGCTCCATCCACACTCCTCACCAGCGCCTTTNTCATACACACTTTTGGAGCTACTTTTCTTTTGCATCACTACAAGAAAGGCATTGAGGCTCTGGAATGTGACCAGAGCAGGTCAACAAGGCTGGTGAGGGGTCTGGAGAATATGTCTTACGAGGAATGGCTGAGGGAACTAGGGTTGTTTAGTCTGGAGGAGTCTCAAGGAGACCTTACCTCTCTCTACAGCTACCTAAAAGGAGGTTATAGTGAAGTGAGAGTCTTCTGGGTTAGCAGTGAGAAGACAAGAGGAAATGGCCTCAAGTTGCACTGGGGGAGGTTTAGAATGGGTATGAGGAAAAATTTTTCACTGAAACAGTTAAGTGTCAGAACAGGCTTCCCAGGAAAGTAGTGGAGCACCATTCCTGCAGGTGTTCTAAAAACATGTAGATGTTCTACTTATTGACATGGTTTAGTAGCATGGTGGTGATAGGTTGACAGTTGGACTTGATGATCTTAGAGGTCTTTTCTAACCTTAATATTTCTATGATTCTATGATCTCATGTGCCAGCTGCATGTGGCAGATACCTGCACCTGTCCTGGAGCTGTAGAAAAGCTTTAAGCTATATTGGCTGCGAGTGCTGGGGTGGGCTAACCTCACTGGGGAACAGATGTGTGAAATCACCCGTTAAAGGCAAGACTTGACATTAGTAAAATCATTAAACAGGGAATTGCAATGATGGCAGCTTACTCTAGCTCTCCTAGTTTTACCAGAATAGCATGTTAGCTATCATGGATGCTGCTCCTTGCTCAAACACACCTGCACTGCAAGGTCCCAGGCTGAAGTCAGAGGTGCACAAACTTATAGAAGGCTTTTGAACAATGAAAAAATTTATATCGTAAGTGTAAAAGTTATGGAAAAAATGTGGACTTGGTTATTTGTATTATTGATAAGAAAAAAGACAACAGAATTAATTATAAATGATAAAGTGGGAAATTGATTGCCATATAATCAATCTTTGAAGTCTTGTTTACTGGTAAAGGGTTTTCTAGTAACATGTCAAGCATTGGATTGTTAGAGAGAGCAAAACTTGCTCCTATACCAGTCCTTTGGAACAGTTTCTGCACCCCTGGCTGACTCTAGAATATCTTCAGTGTATCTAACAATGCAGTGAAATTACTTACTATTTTGTGGAATGTTTGTGTACAGGACCAAGGCATACATGACTATTTTCTGATTTCTCTTCTGGAAGTAAGTTTGTCTAACATTCAAATCTATGAGGTATTTTAAACTACGGTGGTCAATGAAGAAACACAATATTCATGATCTTTTAAGGCTCAGCCCCTTTTGGTTTTTTTTCTGAGCATAAAGACTTGAAGGTTTTATCCCATAGTCCATTTGTTTTCACCTGGTTTAAGTGATTGGTTACTGGGTGATGGTTATTGCTATTACAAGATGTTATTAGTGCTCACTGAAATTCACAGAAGATTTGTTTTCAGAGGGTGAACTTTATTTCCAATGTTACAGTTGTAACTTGGGAGAAGTTTTTCTTATTAAAGAATATGTAAGTAAAAATTATTTGGAAATACTGCCAGGGCACAAATATATTTACTGTATTTGTGTATTTTGAAGCGTCAACCCTGAGACTAGGGAGAAGGAACAGTGATTTGTTTTGTTTTTTAAGGGAACCCAGATGACTCTGAAGGAGGTTTGGCACATTGGTTTTCCAGCAGATAAGAATCCATAGCATGCATCACTCACGGATGAACCATCCCAAATTTGCCTAGACCATATCATTGTTGCTGTATGGCCATATATCAGGAGTGCTGTCAATCAGCAGATAAAGGATTTTAACAATGATTTGAAAGAGCTTCATCCACCCGATGCTGCTTTTTTGTTACCTTTTGGCTTGGTTATTGCTTATAAAATAAATGTACCTTTTTGTACATCCCATATATCCTGTATCCAAGTTATTAGCTGTACTTAATACAAGGATTTTCTGTTCTTCATGTGGTAGACACTGTTTTTTCCAAGGCAATCACACTTTTATAACGCTTGAGCTATATGGATCAGTTCTATATAGCGAAGTTTTTACTTCTGTTTTCCTCAGAGATGTAATTTTTTTAATTAAAGAGCAAGAAATGACAAACAAGGATAAGCCCTCAGCAGGAAAGAAGTAATTTTGGATGTGTTATGAAACACTTGGTTTTGATCTCTAAACATCATTAACATATAAAAAAGCATGCCAAGTTCTGACCTGACCCTAGTGGTTGTGTCGTGTTAGAGTGTTTAATAAAAGAACACAAATAGAATTTCTATCACTTAAAGCTATCTTGGCATCATTGTGATGGCCTGCTGTACTTTTGCAAATTACTTTGTCTTCTGTGTGGCTTTGCTGTTGTTCTGACATGTCACTGATAATGCCACTTTTAACATTGACTGTGTGAACACTAAGAACTACTAAGTTTCTGACAGTCTGTTTTTTAGATAAGGAGATTCCTGTCCTCCTTTCTGTTTCCTATGTGTTTTTTTCCATTAAAATCCAATGATGACAAATTTTCGGAGAAATCATATTTAAATATTTGTGTTTGAATATGATTTTCTTTACATGGTAGGCTGTGCTTCCAGCTTAGGAAGATAACTAAGACATCTCATTCTTTAAATATCAAGTTGTAAGATGCAGTATGGAATATCCCTGTAAAGATTTCATTCTGCAGGAAGTAACTAAGTACAGTTTAAGCATACCATAAAATATGCAATTAAAACAAAGAGATCATGCACCCTGACAGGTAATACAGTAAATTGTAATCCTGCAGTTTCTTCTTCTTGCTACCATACAAGAAAACACAGATACTGAGTTTTGTTGAAGGTTTTTTGATCAGATAGCTAAATATTGACTAAACTAAAGTAACTGTCAGTGTTCAAACCCAAGGGTCAAAATAAGTATATGTTTAGTAGGAGGGAAAGAGTGAGCTAGAAGAAAAAGAGAAAAGAAAAAAAATGACAAACATATGGATTGTCATAGATTTTTTTTTTTCCCCCAGAAAAGTCGTTGAGACCAGTCATGTTTGGTAGCATTAAGAAAGCCACTTAAGGTTTTTTTTTTTTATTTTTAAACCCTCAAATATTCAGAACCCCTCCTCCCTCTTCCTTCACTTTAAAATTATATTTGAGTTTATTATGCGAAGCTGCTTTTGTTCAGGTGCACAGAGGTTGTTGTTAAATTCACGTGTGTGTACTGGAGTGCTATGGCCTGCAGTCACCTATATGTTAGATGAACATTATTGAACCTAAAATTTGCATGGCAATTGCTTTCAGAAAATACCTCTCTAAGAACAGGACGATGCAGAAGACTATCATTTTCATCAGCTTGCTCTGAAAGAGGTGTGAACATACAAAATGAAGATTAGCAGTCTTCTCTTGCATTCTCTCCTTTTCTAGGTCTCTTTCTTACAGCAGGCAATTACATTCCTGTGTAGCAATAATTTAGACCCATGTCACCGTTGTAATGACTTTGGAAAGCTATAAAGACACAGTTTGCAGAGTTTTAAAGTATGTGCTTAAAGTATATTGCTGTTGAGCAAAGCACTTAAGCATGTGCTTAACTTCAGGTATGTAGTAAAGTGTCACTGGATTTATTTATACAGCAATCTAAGGGTGGATGAAAAGTTAATTCAGGACCATATTCAGCTATCATGCAGAGAGGAGTGCAGGAGGGGAGGGAAGGGGATGCTGGAAAACATGAAAACTGAGGGTTTAAAGGAACTCCTCACATTGTCTTTGTCCATTCTTGAAGTGCCTGTTAACCACCTCCAACAGTTATCATTNCCCTCTGCTGTCGGCACAGTTATCACACCAGGGGCCACAGAAGACCCCAAGTGATTTTCAGACTGTACCTGTACCTCCAACAGTACCTGGTTAATTAAGACCTGTTTGGTAGTGAGGGAAATTCCTTGTCATTAGAAGCATGCTCCTGAACCATTCTTGTGGTTTCTGTACTGAAAATGTTTGTCTTGCCCCATAACAGGCTTTTGAAAAAACAGGAGTCCACTATCCTTTAACAGCTTTTCACACACTGGGAGATTTAGCAAATCTAGTCAAACCAAATCTGATCATGTTTTCTCTAGATTAAACAAATCCAATTTCTTTTTCTGCTCCTCAGATCTCATGCTTCCCTAACTGCTGGTCTTGTTGCTCCTCATCTTGGTTTTGGTAGTGTAGCAACAGAAGTTAACCACACACTTACTAGTTCAATATTAAGCAGATCAAATAATTTTTTTGCTGGCAAATGTATGTCTTGCTCTTTATCTGTCTCAGGAGTGACCTGTGCTTTGTGAGAAACAGCATCACACTGCTGAGTCCTATTTAGCTTGTGACTCACTGCAATATGGAGTATGGAACAATGTTTGTCTGTTACTTTTGGACTGCAGTATGTCATCTTGTTGCTTTTGTGCATTTGATTCCAGCTCTGCATGGGTAGTAGCACTTTACACACTTGACTGAATTTCACATTGTTGGTTCTGAATCATTTCTCCAGCCTATTTTCAATTCTGATCCTTTTCTTGGCATTGTTTGTAATCTACCTTTCTGCACATTCCCAAGTCTGACTTTTGTCTGTAAGAATACTCTCTAATAACTGAAATAATGATGAATAATGATGGATTTGCATAAAAGTCTCTGAAAGTTCCTAATTGAAAATACTTCCCCTTTTGGCAATTCAGTATTAAGAATTGACATTTCACATAATTTGTGAACCAGCTGTGCAATACTAATTTCATCTAAATCTCATTCTCTTATGAGAAAAATCATGTAGTATTGTTCTTGAAGTCTTACAGTACTTTCCTCTGATTATTCACATTTTGTCTGTTGAAGAATGAAACTAGATTGGCTGGATATTACCTGGTCTCGATAAATTAATACTAGCTGTTTTTTTCATCACCTTAACTTCTATAAACTTAAGTTCTGTATTTATATTATTTTCTGAGAAATAAAGACGAAGCTGCTTGTGTATCCCTTATTCTCCTTTTGCTTGTTAAAGGCAAACAGAGTTTTGCCATTTTCTGATCCACCAAAATTACCCCATTATTTTAAAGTTTCTCAGAGAGTTCTCTTAAATGGCTCAGAGATGGCTGAAACTTCAAATATTTCTGATTGAGAATGATTTGACTGTTGATTTAGCTAATTATTTATTTACCCAATTTAATTATTTATTTTCATGTTCTAGCCTTCATAACTAGTGAGCACAGTGTTAACTAAGTATCCAGTCTCAATTTTTTGTGTGACTAAAGTACTAGCAACATTAGCCATATTTCTTTTGTCTTTCTTATTTTTGTAGTCTGCCTTTGTTTAAGACTTTTTCTTTTGTCTTTTTGTCATTTTTCCTAATCATCTCATTGAATAACTTTCCAACTTTAGATTCTTAATCTTTTTTTCCTGCATTCCTTCTATTTCTCTGGCAATGTCTCCTTTCTTTTGGAAAATAGAATACAGTCCCCAGTGTATTCACAAAGTTGACATGTCATCTTGATATATCAACTGTATTGCTTTTCCACCAGACATCTGTATAATAAAAACCCTCCTTGCTGCCTGATCCTTCCCTAGGATGTTTCTGCATATTACTCCCTTCAATACAAAGACATGAATCTCAGAATATTTCTGAAGACGAAGGCGTATGCTTGATTTTCAAGGTTAAATAGGGAAAGAATGACTCCCTACAGAATAGCACCCTTATTTGTGGTCCCTTTTATCTTTACACAGTCATTTAAGAATATAATAATTCCTTCTGGCTTGTTGAACTGCAGGCTTCAGAACCAGGACATGTGTTATTGACACAGAGGCAAGGTTGCTTTTTTTCTCTCTTCCTGCTCATCTTGAACAATTTATTACCCTTTTACAGCAAAATCCCAATTCTGCAACGCATCCCATTAATGCTATAGTGCTGCTTATGTTGTTGACTGTGTGCTAGAACTTCAGCTTCTTGCAGCTGTTTTTCATCTTCATGGCATTTACATACCACTACCTTAGGTACTTAACTGGGGGCTCCGTTATTTCCTTTCCTATAATTCTGTTTCAATTTCCCAACCAAATAGCTGCTCTGAGAATTTCAGACTTCCATAATATACACTTTTTTGCTCATCTGTGTATTTGTTTGGGGTTTTTTTCCAGTATATCAGCCTAGCTTAGGGAAGTGATATGAAGGATAGCTCTTCCCCTTAATAGCATTTTTTTCCTCAAACTTTCTGAATTCTCCAGGGTTAGAAACATCAGCAATTCTTTAGCTGCCTCCCCTGCCCAATAGCCTGTCGAAATCCTCAAGAGGGTTTCTGAATGTAGCTCCCAGATGAGTAATGATGCTGAGGCTGGGTTTTAGATAGTTATTTAGAATCAAAGTATCAGTGTGCCAATATGTGGTCCTCTGCAAGTCTCCTGAGAGGACACTATCAGCACAATTGGGAAGTCTGAGATTTATGTCCAATTCTCAAGGTTTAAAATAGTCCCAAAGTTTCTGTAACACTTCTTAATGCATCCTCCTAAATCTCCAACTATATTAACTTCTCTGCTGACTGCATTTTGCATCTAATTAGAGATTCTTGATAATTATATTAAAGGGAAAGAGCTCTCTTCTGTCTCAAATTACACTCTGACTTCTGCAAGTACCCTTAAGTATGTCTGCTACCTTCTTCTTTGAGCAGAAGTGGTAAAATGACTGCCAAGCTAGAAACACTGTGAAAAATCAAAATCACAGAATATTATCAAAATGAAATGTCTGGTCACCATCATCAGAACTAGGAATGAAATGAGAGTTCAGCCATATACAGTGCAAATGGCAGTGTTGAATTGGGGTGGTATTTTTTATTTTGCAACACTTGGTTGCATAAACTTGTGCAGATAGAAATTGAGTAGACTGTTCCTGAGTAAAGTGCTATATTCATTTAATTATCCCTTTCTAGCTTTTCTAGGTACTTCTGCTTATGTGAGAAACTGCATCAACAGAACCTTTTTTTCCTTTTTTTTAAATGTGAACTCAAAATGTGGTCTGTTTCCTAGTCTGTCAAGAAGCACTGGCATGCTTTGCTTTTTTTTAAGCCAGTTCTCTAGTATGAGGCTGGATTTGTTGCAGTCTGTGTTTTAATACAGTTCTTATTAATTCTTAATATTTAATATTATATATATTCTTAAGATTTTACCTATCATTCTTGTTACTATACTTAGTATTCTTAAGCATTTACTTATCTCAGTTAATGCTGTGATTGCTAATGTTCAAGAGACTTCCTACTACTTTCTATTCAAGAGTTGGGGTTATAAAATCAAGGTTCTTCCTAAATCCTGTGTATTTACATTCTGTATACTTAACATCTTCCTTACAGTCTTGACTGGAGAAAATTTCCTTCATTTACTAAAGTTTTTATTATTTATATAGTTGTTCTGCTTTGCCTTGGGCTGTATTTGTGTTTCCTTGATGGATGAATAGCTTTCTGCATGGATAATTTGTATATCAGTTTGTAAAACATTTTCAGATCCTTTGGGAAAGAAAAAGTATTATACAAATCTCAGATAATAGATATGTGTATTTTTATACAAGTGTTTGATACCTTTCATTATATAATGTCTGTTATGGATAAATAGGCTCTTATCATATAGTTCTGTGACAGCTCCATTTCCTGTTGTAATAATGCCATGGGGAAAAAAAGCTCAGTAGTGTAATTTTACACAAAATATTTTCTCCTTCCATTTGATGTAGGAGTAAGTCTTTCAGGATGCTACAAAGTACTCTATCATAGAATCATAGAATGGCCCAGGTTGGAAGGGACCTTAGAGATCATCTATTTCCAACCCCCCTGCCATGGGCAGGGATGCCACACACTAGACCAGGTTGCCCAGGGCCACATCCAGCCTGGCCTTGAACACTGCCAGGGATGGGGCATCCACAACCTTTTGGGCAACCTGTTCCAGTGCCTAACCACTCTCCAGGTAAAGAACTTCCTTCTAATCTCCATTCTAAATTTCTCCTCCTTCATCTTATAACCATTCCCCCTTGTCCTATTACAATCTGACCAGCTGAAAAGTCTCTTTCCTTCTATCTTATAATCACCCTTTAGGTACTGAAAGGCTGCTGTAAGATCCCCTCAAAGCCTTCTCTTTACCAGGGTGAACAACCCCAACTCCTTCAGCCTGTCCTCATAGGGGAGGTTCTCTAGTCCTTTAATTATCTTTGTGGCCCTCCTCTGGACTTGCTCCAACGGGTCCACATCTTTTTTTACGCTGAGGAGCCCAGAACTGGATGCAATACTCCAGAAGGGGTCTCACATGGGCAGAGTAGAGAGGCAGAATCACCTCCCTAGACCTGCCGGTCATGCCTCTTCTAATGCAGGGACTGTTAATCAGGATCACAGGTATTGAACAGAGAATAGGCACTGCTGTTCTTCACTTTTGCCCCCAATGTTTTAAGATATTGTAGAATCATGGTGGCCAATAAAGTTAAAACCAATGGAATCACAGAATGTCCTGAGTTGGAAGGGACACACAAGGAACATCAAGTCTAATTTCTGTCTTTGCACAGGACAAACCCAAAATTCCACTACGTGCCCATGTGTGCTGTCCAAAGGCTTCATGAATTCTGTCAGGTTTGGTGCTGTGACTACTTCTCTAGGGAGCCTGTTCTAGTGCTCCACCAACCTCTGGGTGAAGAACTTTTCCTGTTGTCCAACCTAAACCTACCCTGCAGAGTCCTATCTCTGTTTCAAAGGAAAACGTAATTCTCAATAGAATATTGGGGTTTAATGATTGCTAGCATCATAAGGCTTGTTGGTTTAGATGTAGAGTGAATTAGAACTGGACAGAAAATATTTTATGGAACAATCATCCTGCAAGAATGAAATCTGATCAAAAGGGTCTGGAGGATTACACAGATTTTTATGAAATTTTAGAAAAGGGGCAGAGAATAATTTGCAATGGTATTGGAATGTTTTTAACTTTCTGGGTTTAATTAATTTAGCTTTTGCAATATGGTGAAATTAGCATAATATGACTTCTATGTAATATAAATAATGAAACTAAATTAAATAACATAATAGGGAAAATGTATCATTTTGCTTCAGGAGTAAGAAAATAGTTCAGTGCTATTAAAACATTTCATTCAGGGATTTTCCCAAATTTAATTTTACTGTAGATTATGGCATATTATTATGATTTTATTTGGATTTTTAACTTGATTCTTTCTTTTCTTTCTTATCCCACTCTTCCTCCTCTCCACTCTCCAATCAGCAAACGAAGTTTGGGCTCTCTAATCCAACTCTATTGATTTATGTAGTGTATGAGGGCAAAGTTTTCAAAATTGCTCAGTTAAATTAAGCATTCAATCTGGCTAATTTTCAGTAACAAGTAAGTGGCTAATCTATTGGAGCTATTTTTAGTATTCCACTTCTGAGTTGCATGATTAAAAATATGTGACTAACAAGTTTTCCAAGAGCAGCAAGTAAATCTTTGACTCCTAAATATGCCAATTTCATTTTTGTAAACTGTGGTCTAGGTCACAGAATGAGTTTGAATACTAGTGTGATTTCTTTATCAATTACTTGCCCTTGATAGGAGGTCCTCAGTGAACCATTTAATGCCACTGTACATGCATGCTGTATGAAGTTCTCCAAAGAACAGCCACATGGCAACCACGAAGGCAAAAAAAGAAAAATCAATCTCACCACTTGTGATTTCAACCATGAGGTTACACTAGTAATCTTTTTGCTTTTTCTAGACATACTTCTGATTTATAGCTATGTCAATACAGGACTTCAGAGTTCCTGGGCCAGTCATCCGTTGAGCAAATTTAACCTGATTTAATCTTAAAAAGTTGGCAGATTTGTCAATATATGATTACTTTATATTTATATTTCCGAAGTCATATGTTTTACTACAAATATGCATCAAGAGAATTTTAAAGATATGAACCTTAACATTTTTTTGCTGTGCAGAGAGATCCTCAATACAAATTGTACTATCTTCCCCCTCAAAATAAGTTTTGTCTTCTTAACATATACAAAGTAAATCCAAAGTTATTATATGCAAACTCTGCTAGAGCAGATCTTCGTGGGTGAGGGCTTCCTAGGACAACTTCTGCCAGATTAGAGACACAGTGAAGGGGCTAGGGAAGGGAAGTTTGCCCCATCCCTGGAGGCATTCAAGGCGAGGCTTGACAGGGCTCTGGGCAACCTGATCTAGACAGGGATGTCCCTGCCCACTGCAGGGGGTTTGGACTAGATGACCTCCAGAGGTCCCTTCTAACCCGCATGATTCTGTGATTCTGTGAAGTACATGTTTTGAAATCTAAGATCTAGTTTTGCCTCTTCCCTACCTAATTCATAGCTTTTCTAACTGATTTCTCGAGTAAAAGTAGTTTTAGTGATGAACACAAGTAGTGCTGTTTTATATTAGTGAATGGCTTGTGAAATATGAATCAGGATCCTTTCCTGTGAGCTACCAGGAAGTTTTAAAATCCACTAATACATTTGTATAGAGTTACTTCATGGAGACTTCTGCAGTAGGGAACACCTTCCCTTTGAACTTTGAACAAATACTGTTGTCAGAGTATACTTATTACTTTGTTTTGCGCTGCATAGGTATATTTTGCAAATTTGCTCTTTGGAAAGGTTGCTAGCAAGAGAGATACAAACACTGAAGTTCATGGCTACAAGTAATTAAGAATCTTTTGATCTTTTGGAGTCTCTGACTTCGGAAGTGTTCAAAAATAGGTATATGTGGCATTTAGGGACATGGCTAAGTTGTGGACTTCACAGTGTTAGGTTAATGGTTGGACTTCATGATCTTGGAGGTCTTTCCCAACCTTGATGTTTCTATGATTCTAAAACTTCATGGCAAAAAATCCCAGTCACTGTAGGAATGGGTCAACTGGACATAAAAGATGTAATGGGCTTATTTTTATGGGAATACTTATTATTAGAAATAAATTAGTATTTACATCTTCATTGGGTCCAGTCATTACTAGTGCAGTAAAGATCTTGTCCTGTCCTTGGGAGTAGGTTTTATGTGTGGTAAATCTGCTGCTGCTCCAATGGTGGAGTTTCAAAGAACAAAATTGCAACACATAGCTTTGTTTTCTCTGTATTTTATATGCCACTCATCACCATGTAGTTAGTAACTGTACAGACCAGTGAAGATGTAAATACTACTTGATTTCAAATTATAAGCATTCCCATAAAATAAGAAGCCTGTTACATATTTTACGTCCAGTTGACACATTCCTAAAAACAGTGTTAGTGGTTTTTTTTGCCATGAAGTCAACTGATTGAGATCAAAAGCTTCTCAGTCAGATCTAGCCATGAACTTCAGTGTTTGTATCTCTCTTGCTAGCAACCTTAGTGCTCAGGTTGTTATAACCTGAGGAGAAAAGCCTCCTGTCATATTACCCACAGCCTCTATGCAGCCCAGTGCCGATGTGTTTATGAAAAGCTATAAGGTCATGGCTTGAGAGCTTTTTAAAAATCAGATCTTATGAATATACTCTGATTATGGATTTCTGATTCCTTTTAAAGCCCTAGCAACTGGGCTAAAAAAAAGCTTGGCTATTCATTCACAATATATTCACTGTGAGGTTTTATCACTGTAATGGACTGAGATATGGAGCATGAGTTTCAAAAAGGTCATACATGCTGGTTGTTAAGTATTAATAAATCAATTAGAATTATTGAAAACATGAGTATTTTGGGGGTAGGAGTTTGGGGATTGGCTCTATATACACTAGTCTTATTTAAAGCTTCTTGAAATCAATACTAAAACTCTTGACTAATAGTCCTTGATCAACCCTTTTATTTTTTGAATGCTTATTTGTTGGTTCAAAGTACTGATGTTTTAGGGACATTAAATTAATTCTTCAGTTTTCACTACCACACATACCAACTGTTATTTGGGGTTTTTTTTTCAGTCGATTACTGTTCAGAAGTCATTTGACTGGGTTTTTAAAAAGAACAGTTGTTTTGCAGCCATTAATGGGACACATCTTTGAAACTGGAGCCTGGTACTAAAACTGATGCCATACAGGTAAAAGCAATTAAGATGTATAGTATTTATGGTATTTTTTTGTACCATTTCCATCAAAATACCTCATAGTATCAGCAGGGAAAGCACTTAAGGCTTGGGTGAAATAGCTGCAGAAACAAATGGAATTATGGTCTTGATAAGTTCTTTACAGAGTCATTACATTAATTCATCTCCAGCATTTCCAACTGAAATGTTACATTACAAACTCCTGGTAATTTCCTCTGTCTTCTTCATCACACACGAGATCTGGGTGTATGAGTCAAAATAACATGATTATATTTTATCTTCCACATAAACTGAGTATCAACTCTATCAGAGCATTATTTCATCATTGCAGCTTGTGTTGTATGATTACTTAGTAACCTACATGTTTTGTTGACATAACAGAGCAATATGTAGTGCTAACTTCGGACAGGCAGCAAGTAAGCCAGGAAACCAGTGGACTGGTAAAAGGGCTGGACATATGTTCAAAAAGACTAGAACAGGGGCTATTATAAATGAGGGGAATTCTCCCTTTTCTCTCTGAAGAAACCCTGGTGGTGTACTACTCTCCTTGCGAGCTCCCACTTCTAGCTAAAGGAGTTACTGAGAGCACCCCTGGGTGCTAAACACTGAATATGTGCCATGCATTGATCACCAGTGCCCCTGGGAGGTGGGCTGGAAGGTGCAGTGTGAGAGCTGAAACTGCCTGCTAATGTCTTTTTCCTTCTTGATTAATTGTGGAACTCCATCACAATGGATCTCATCAAAACCAGGCTGAAAATAATCTCTATTGAAACATGCCCATTCAAAGCCTAAAGCATTAGAATTAGTCAGCTCTGATGGGGGCTTAGTAATTAGTGGAGTTGCACTAGACCTGTGCCATAAACAGCATGAAGGGGAACATATCTGCTTCGAAGACTTATTATTTGTATTACTGTAGCACCTAGAGGCCACAGGCAAAAACTAAGTCTCCTTGTGCTGTGCATTGCTCAGAAAAAAACAAGACCCTGAGTGCTACAGAACACAGCCAATATAAGGGAAGGATTGGCAGTAAGGGCTGCTCTGCAGAAGTAAAGCAAACTAATAGCTATTGGTGTACAGAAGATACCATCTTGGCTGCCCTTTCTGCTTTTTCTTTGTCTAGGGCCATTATTATATGAAAGGAAACAGCAGCAGAGGGCAAGAAGGTAAAGGGACAGAGCTGACAGCAGTGAGCGTACAGAAGTTAGGGAAATAATGAGGTATCAGAGAGAAAATAGGGATATGAAATGGAGAGGTAAGGGCAGAGAGATGGTGTGAAGAGAAGCACAGGAATGGCTGATTCCTGAGCAGAGAAAAGGCAACTGTAGAGATGACATCAGGGGGAGCAATGCAAGTCCGCACTGCAGGCTCTTGGAGCTGGGGCTGCAGGTGGTCCTCAGTGTCATGCAGGAAAGGAATCATAAAGCCAGCAACAAAGAGAGATTGAAACTATTAATTGAGACAATTCTCCTGCCCTAGGCAGCTCCAACTATACTTGTATCACTCCAGACAGACATTTATCTGGCTTCAGTGGCTGGAGGTCCCAAACCTCCTAAGGCAACCCAGTCCATGGCTTTACCTTTCTCTTACCTTTGGAAATAAGTATGTTTTTTTCCTAATGTTTACTCTGAATCTTTCTTCCTGCTTTTAAAAACTATAGCTGTTTATACAACCCACTATGTACACAAGAGATTATTTTCATTCTTCTTTTACCTTTTGACCATTTGAACATTGTTTATGTATCTGCCCTCCGTTTTATCACCTTAAGACTAACTAATCTCAAAGATGTTTGGTTTTTCTTCAGAGCGCATTCTTGCCAGAGCTCTGGTCCTTCTGTTACATATCTTTGTCACTGTGCCTCCCCTGACTTTGGCCCCTGTATTCAACAGATGCCCTGCCACTACTGACAAGGGCAGGAGATCTCCATGCGTTGTGACATCTGTAGTATTCCTGCTTGTCCATCACAGTACACTCTTTTCCTCACTCACCATAGCATGATACTGCCTTAGATGCTGTTTTGAGATCCTCTGTAATGCCCTATTCTTCACTTAAAAACGTGACCTAACCTGCTGTCCTCTATCCCTCACACAGTCCCTCATACAGGTCCTTACTGAACTGCGCAAAGCTTCTCTCCTCTGTCAAGATCACATTTACCGCTCATGGTGTCCTCCAACATTCTTGACATCCTCCAGCATTCATGGCATCCTCCACAGCTTCATGCTGTTTGTGAATCTGATGAGCACAGTGTGCTCAACCACACTGGTGCTGATGGAAACATGGGCAAACCTGATCAGAATGGACTGTTAAGGGACCCAGGTGCTGCAGCCTTACACTGTGGCTGGGAGCCCCTGGAAATGATACAGTGGAGACAGGTTAGTGGATACTTAGTTTAGATTATGTTCAGATCATGTTTCTCTCTACCTCATGGTGCTGTCCTGAAGATAGTGCTGGAAGCTGCTCTGAATCCAAAGGGATGACATTTATTGCTCTCCTGTCCACAGGCCTGTTACCCTATTAAAGAAAGAAACTAGGCTTGACATGATTTGCTCTTGACAAATTAATGGTAGCTATTAGGTGTCATCTAGTTTTTGTCTAAGTGCTTGCAAAGTTAATTCTTTTCTAGAACTTTCACTGTAACTTCAAAAGAAATTGTGTCTGTTGATTGGTGGATGCAACGCAGTGATGATGATACAGGAAGATGGAGATACTCAATACTCTGTATTTGGTCGCTGGTTGATCTGTAATTCCCAGTCCCTTGTCATCTTCCTGTTCCCTTCTGACCTGTTCCCAGCATATGCTGAAATCATAGCTCTTTGCTATTAATTACACTTACTATCCAGTCAGAGCTGACCTTTCTTGTGAGCTTTGATGCAAAAAGTACTAAAAAAGATCAAATACTTTTCTCATTTGGTGCGGACAGCTTTCCTTCTACCCTGCAGTCTCTTGAGACCTATGCTGGCTGAGAGAGTACTAGGGCTGCTCCCTCAGCCATGCATCCCTGCCCCAGTACAGTGTCTCCTCCAGGGTGCCAGTCCTGCTTTTTCTGCACCCTACTGTGAGCTGGACCATGAAACTGATCCAAATTAGCAAACAGCCTAACCCAAGCCTATGCATTTCATTACCTTATGTTTGAGGTTCTTTTTCCTTAAAACAGCTCATGTTCACTATGCCTTGGGTTAGCATCTACATTCACATATCCAGCTATTCCTTCTTGCTGGTTCAAAACACATTTCAGATGATCTCCTTATGAAATGATGCCCTCATAAAGATGGATCCTTATAAAAAACCCGTTGAAACCAACTGATGAAGCAGTTTTGGGACAGATGGTAAAGTGTGTCCCTAAGGTCTCCCTGAAGTTCTCCTTTTTTTCTAGCTCCATATTAGGGCTTCCTATGCCGAGTTGAGTGAAAACGGGTACTTGAGACCCCGTTACAGCCATGAGCTTCTTACGATGAGGATATTCGTGATAAACACGGGTCAAGACGAACTCCCCCAGACAGGGGACACCCCCGTACGGCTTGGCAAAGCCACTTTTGGCTGGTGGGTCACTCGCTGCCGAAAAGGCGTGACGATGCTGGGGAGCGGCAGCTCCTGCCCTGTCCCTAAGGGCGGATGGAGCTGTGAGGGGCAAGAAGAGTTAGATGAATGCAAATAGCACAACTGTATTTCCTTTCCCCCTTTTTATTTCCTTCTTCCCCTCCCCTCCGTGTTTTCTCTCTGCCTGCGGCTGAGAAGCACCTCCCGGGGGCTCGGGGGAAGCCCTCTCCGGACCGGGGTCAATAGCGATAGCAGGGGCGGGCAGCGCGGCCCCGCCGGAGCCGGCAGCGACGTCCCCNGCTGAGGGGCTGGAGGATGGACGGCGACGGGGTGGTGGTGGCGGCCGCCGTCCCGTAGAAGTTGTGCAGAGCTGGGTACAAAGTCTGGGGGTGGGTGGGCGGGCGCCCTCGGGGCAGCTCGTCTAGGAGAAGCGGGAGTCCCGCAGAGCTGTCTTGGGGGATGCGCGGGGGGCGGCCGGGCCGCCCGCAGGCTACGCAGCCTTGTACGGCCCCGCCTTGGGGCTGGGGTGTCGGGGAGCCTCCATCCCCGGTGGCAGCGGGACCCGCAGGAGTTTGCGCTCCGCTTCCCCGCGAGTTGCGCTTGGGGACACACACAGACAGACACGGGGGAGATCCTGCCTTTCCATCGTCGCGAAGACACGGTTGCCGGCCGCGGGTAGCAGCGGTGGCACCGGGGGAGTGGGCTGGGGCTGCGGCGGTGCGGTGCGGTGCGCCTGAGAGCGGGGCGCGGGGGCGCCTCCGGCCCGCGCTCTGCATCTCCACCTGGTCGGCGGCGGGGCAGCAGGGCGGGAGCAGCCCCGAGGGACCGGGGAGGTTTCCTGAAGGATTTTTGGGAGCGCCTGGGCAGGAGTCACGTCCCTCGACCCCACTTGCTGGCAGGGGTACCGGTGTCTCTCGGTACTGTTATTTCTCCGTACCGGCTCGCTGTCGAAACGGGCGAGTCTCGGGTGGCTTACGCGTGTGAACGATGCGTACCGGGGGAGCAGCTGAACTTGACTGTCATCATCACAAAATCGAAGTTTTCATTACCAGATTCCTCCGTATCTGTTGCGCTAGGGCGGTAGCGCTAACGCATGAGGAAGGATGGGACTGTGCGCGCTCCCACCGACACCCTCCGATGGGAACCCTCCGATACCCGTTGCCGCATGGCGGGCTGTGCGGGGTGGTGTGGCAGAGCCGGAGCCGCTCTCCGGCCCTCCCCGGCCCCGCTCATCCTCTACCTCCCTCAAACACATCAGAATGTGCTGGCCCTACCGGTATTCCGAGACCGAAGGGATTTTTTGCACACTGTCAGTGCTTGCCACTGTCTGTTTTGAGGTCCGGCATGCGGGATGGGGCTGGCAGGACATGGGGAAGCACCTATCGCGTTTCCATCGTCTTGTTTTGTGCGTCTACAAAGCTCAGTTTTCCTGTGCTATGCTAACACTGAGTGATAAATGCCAACAGTGAAAGCTGCTGTGCACAGTTCTGTTTTCAGAAGCCCATACCCGAGTGTAGAGTCCTCCATCCTCACCCAGACTGCACATTAAGCTCCTGAGTAGTCCTTACAATCTCAGCAAACCCATTCATTTAAATAAATTGGAAGACACATGCCATTTGTTGGGAAGTGTATAATGCATAATGGCACATTTTGGTGTAATACTGATAAAGTAATACATTTGAGTTTGAGGAGCCTTCTTGAATAAGTTAATTGTGTAAGTTATGTTACCTGCAAAAGATGAGTAGCTTCCATCAGTGCTTAAATTTCATGTAAATAGTAGAATTTATGGAAAAGTCAAGATCACTTTAAGTAGTCTCAGAGGTTCACAGAGCTGGTAAATGTCAGGGACATTGTTTTGCTTTAAAGGGATACTGCTCTTAGATACAGTAGAGAGTACTTGAACTTAATCAGTTTTTATTTTTTTATATTCAGTTCAGACATGTTGAACTGCCAGAATATTGTTGGAGGTGGAGATCTTTTCAGAGCAGGCTTAATACTATATGCCAAAAATGACCAGTTTGACTGCTCTTTTAGGTCATAAAAAGGAACAGCAGTAAGTTCTCAATTTAAAACACACTAAATACTAGAATTTCATCCTAAATATGGAAATATTATTATTCGAGTGCTCTGGAGTTTTTAACCTCTCTCAATGGCTGATGAGGGAGGGATGATGAGTGGCTGCTATGCCTGGCTGCATGAAGCGTAAATGTCAAGTCCTGTTTATTTGCATCGGGCTTTTCCAGATCAGGTTTGGTTTTCTTGGTTAAAGCTGGTATTTGATCAACTTTAATTGCCTATTTTGCTAGGTGTTAAGGACATCATGCTGTGTATAATAGCACCCCATGCAAAATGTTGCTCTTGATGGATGCATCTTAAGGATGCAAGCCTAAGTCCTACAGTAAACTCTGTACAGAGTGAGGCCATGGTAGGTGGATCTCTGTGAACACCAAGACCACTCATGCACCTTTGCAGCAGCCAAGAACTGTGTGATTGTAGATTAGCCCAAGCCAGGGCTTGGCCACAGATCTGGATCTAGAATTGTGTTGGGAGCTGTTCTTAGTATAGCAGTGTGATGTGACTGTGATATTAACAGAGGGCTATTATGGATTCAGAGCTTTTTGTTGCCTTTTTGTGGTTGCAGTTACAGAGCTGCAGCCATGATGGGCACTATGGTGGACATGAGAAGAATGAACAAGGGCTCTTAATTTTCGCCCTGGTTTTCCATATCCCGTAGCACTGTTATGAGCTGGCCTGTGTGGAAAATGCAACCTTCTTAGGGCCTTGAAGAAATCCATCTTTGACTCTTGTTTAGTGTTGTATTTCGCTTTATGAGCTTATATAAGCCTGTTGTATCACTTGCTACAAGAGGGTTTCCTGAGGTAGCAGGAGCAGAAAATCCTTTACAGCAGAGAAGAGGTTTGACCTATGGGAAGTCCAAGAAGGAGCAAGGAATTACATCAGGATTTTCTAAGTGTAAATCTGCTTCCGGATTTCAAAATCTAGTTTTACATACACCTCTGAGAATAGTCATACTGAAGTTGATGCATTTGTGGTAAATTTATGGGCTTGGGACTTAGCTGTAATTTCGCATTACAGCAGGCTAATGTTGGGACTCTCCACTTAAATAAAAGCTTGGATCAAATAGCTGAAGCATCCATAGCCATCAACTTATAAATAAATTTGGTACAACTTTATATCCAACACTTCCTCTGATGGTATTTTTAAAGCCAGCGTCCCCAGGGCCAAGGCATCTAATAACAACTTCCATTAATGGTGCTATTGGAGTTTTAGCATTCGGTTTGATAAATTATCCAGATTTATTCTCAACTCTTTGTGAAATGATGACTCATATTTATTACCAAAATTATAGTTTTGTGTTCAGATGATATATCTGTCAAAAGGAAAATAGCTGTAAATTACTTGTAGTTCTGCTCATTTCTGGAAAGCCCTGTTAAAGTGCTCAGACTTCTGTCACTTGAGCACTTGTGTTGGGAGTGAATGTGGCTCCCTCTGTTCCTCTTACTGAGTACAAAAAAAAAATATTTTTCGTCTTGTAGCTTTTAAGAACCACCCTGAGGTCTTGGACAATGATGTTTAGTGATCGTTTTTAGAAGGTACAACCATTTGGTAGTTACTGGACACAACATACTTGAAAAATATAATGTAATTGTATGACTTGCTGGTTGATGAATGTTGCTGTCTTTCCAGATGAAAAACTAAGATAATTCCTCTAGGTATTACCTTTGTGAGGCTTCAGTCTGTTTACAAAAAACCAGATGATCTACACCACCTGCTGCTACTTGCTGTTTTTTTTCTGTATAGAAGACAGACCTTTGAAATTTATAATCATTCTCTCCTGAGCCCTCTCACTCTTCCAGGTTAAGGTCTTTTAAAAATTGATTTTAACATAGAAAAAAAATGCTTTACTGTCTATCATTTTAGAATCTACTGCATTATTCTGCTTAAACGCAGGTAAGGAAAAATGAAGTCAGACTGTATTGTGTTGCACTAAATAGGGAAGGTATTTGGTAAGCATTTAATTTGCATGTTTAGTATACACACAAGGACAACTAACCACTGTTTGCTTCATAGCTTTGGTTTAAGGAGTTGAATTTTCTGTGTCTCAGGACCAGTTTTGGTGGTCACAAAAAAAAAAAAGGGTATGTTCTAAAAGCACATCTGAACCAAAAAAAGCAATCTGTGTTTTATTTTTCAGGGACTAAAGCCAAAATGGTTTATATTCTTTTACCTGCCTTCATTGCCTTACTACTTTTTCCCAAAGATAGACTGGTCTTTCAGTGGGAAAAATGCTGATGGATAGCTGTGTCTGTCCAGAGCAGTATTCATCTTAATGGAGTTTTATCAAGGTAAAAGGGCTCTCCTCTGCACCATGCAGGTCATTTTTAGCTTGATGGATCAGGGAAAAACTTGAACTCTTAATTGTATACATACCACAGTTCCAGTAACTTGAGAAGTTTAGTTAGGTAGTCAAGTCCATGTCCCCTGCTCTTGGTTGTGCTCAGATTTGGCTTCGGGCTGAAATAAGAAATTCTGTTGAAGTACATAATCCAAAAGTGACTTTGCATTTTTCCTTCTTACCAACCTAGAAGAGCTTTTCACTTGTTTTATTGCGACAATATATCAAACCCTCTGGTTTGCAAGGTTCAGCATAACATCAGAAACATCAGGTAAAAAAAGGTAAAAAAAGCCAATAAAAGTGGAGAAATAAGGTTATATTATTATGCCCTGAATATTTCATGGAGTTAACATCTAAATCTTAGTTTTAACTTTTCAATTCTATTTCATAAGCTATATATATATGCCATACTATATCTGTGCTTGATCCAGAAAGGAATATTATGGGCTTGCAGTATTTCTTGAATATATGACCAGCAGCACAGGAAGCTTCTCTGAAAAGGTGTTAACTGTGGTGGAATATCTTTCAGGATTCAAGTTCTAGGGGAAGGCATGGGACATGTCTTCTTTCAAGCATTACCCATGGCTTTGATTCATTTTCTCTGCTGTTTCAATGCAGTTCAGTCATGTACGTGATTGTAGTAATGAGCACAAAAAGCCTGAAGCTCATCTTCCATCTTCTTTGCATTTCTAGTCTTCTGCTCTGAGCTCTGCGAAGCAGGGGCAAGTAGGATCTTATTTTTGGTGAAATGCTTGTCATGTTAATTGAGAAGCATCATTTCATATGACATCTTGTAAATAATCTATGTGCGTATAGGATGTCAGGTAGCTTGAGAGATGAGTCATATGAGGGTTTTTTTAAGTGGCTTTATAGCGTGTTAGTGTGTTTCTCTGTACATCCCAAATTCAGAAGTGATGCTTGTCTCTTCAGAAAGTCAGTTTCCTAACACAGAGAACTTTACAGAGAACTTTCCAGTGCCTGATCTGTTCTGTACCCTGGAGACCTGGCAGAAGCACAACTGTGAAGAGGTCTTTGTTGGTGGGCAAAGGACAAGGGAATCATGCCTATACTCTCTTGCACCTTGTACCTTCCCTTCGTGGTTTCGGTGCCTTTTTACAGGTTCTCTGTGTCTGGCTTTGAGAACAACATCTGGGAATCTGTGCAGTATAACACAGCACCTGATTTTTAGCAGGTAGAGCTCTCCTCTTTGCAGGTGGATTAAAGGGATTACTTCATACAGTGAATCCAGAACTGTGAAACAGGGCAGTCTTTTTGGCTCTTCTGAGTTATCCTGAGTTGCAGGCATGGTGTAGGTTACATAGTAGCCTCAGATATTTGAACATACATATTGTATTGGCTGTTTTAAAACATGATTTCTGTATTTCTTCCCAGTATCTTCCAACTGAAGGTACTGCCTCAGGCAAGCTATTTTGATAATTAACAAGAGAGAGGAACTCTCTAAGCAAACTGAGCTTGAATGAATGTAATATGTAAACCCTAGAGAGGTATCTTGGGTTTTGTGCCTGACCTGTGGAAAAAACTTGTAGGTGTACAAGACTGTACTTGACATTTTATACTTTTAAAATTGCACTGGAAAACGCAGGCAAACTCACTTGCTGCTCTGAGTGCCTATGTCCTGCCAGCAGGTAGTTGTAATTTATTGACACTGTCTTTGTGACTCTTCTAAGGCCTGTGTCATGTTTCAAGTCCATGTATTAGCCACAAAATTTCAGCTATCTCAAACTCTGTCCCTTTCTACTTTAATCATACACTTCCATGCTCCACTTAGCTGCATCAAATAATGTTCATGAATATATGAGAGTAAAAAGAACAATGCTGATGGTGACTGATGATGATAAATTACTGTATTTATCCATTAGGAAGGACATTGGATGACCTACAGATCTAAGGCTGAAGCTAAAAGACCTTTTCTAATCATTCTTAACACTACTGGCAACAGCTACATAACTTATTATTTCTTATTTATGTAAGGTTTGTAAATAATTTTGAATTATTCTAATCATAGAATCATAGAATCATAGAATCATAGAATGGCCAGGTTGGAAGGGACCTCAAAGATCATCCAGTTCCAACCCCCCCGCCACAAGCAGGGATGCCAAAACACTAGACCATGTTGCCCAGTGCCACATCCAGCCTGGCCTTGAACACTGCCAGGGATGGG
>VWZO01017575.1:705009-776367 GCA_013396975.1 Bucco capensis
TTCCCCGGGTCATCCTTCCTACCCTTTTTAAAAATAGGTGTAATATTAGCCTTTCTCCAGTCTCCCGGAACTTCTCCTGACCTCCACGACTTGTCAAATATGATAGAGAGCGGTCTCGCTACAACCTCAGCCAATTCCTTCAGGACCCTAGGATGCATGTCATCAGGGCCCATAGATTTATTCTGGTCAAGTTTCAATAGGTAGTCCCGAACCTGTTCTTCAAATACAGCGGGAGGCTCCTCATTCACCCATCTGTCATCCAGGGCTACTGAGTCTCGGTCATGTTGGGAAGTTTGGCTACCAGTAAAGACCGAAGCAAAGAACTCATTGAGCAGCTCTGCCTTGTCCCTATCCCCATTGACTAGGCTACCTTCTATACCTAGCAGAGAGGGAACACTCACCCTGACCTTTCTCTTCTGGTTAATGTACCAAGATAAAAGTCCTCTGATATTTGCAGGATGTTGTCTAAGAACATCAATTAGGAAATACTAAGTAATTTGATCATTTAAGACAAATAAAGATTATTTAAAGGCTTTGGGGTGTTATTTTAGACTTCCTGGGGCAATATTTACAATTTACAGTCCTTCAAGTAGGTTTTTTGTTTGGGTGTTTGTTTCTTTTTTAAAAAAGGCATTTTGTAGCTTCCAGAGAACTAACTGGGCAACTGTTAGAGTTTTCTTTTTGGAAGTACAGAGGGAATTCCAAATGGTAGTAGAAAACCATTAAACTTGTTTGAAATGCTGGGTGAGTGCAGGAAACTAAATCAAATGCTGCCAGTGTGACTGACCATTCATCCTCCACGTTTGCTCTTTCTGCTCCTGATGGTGCAGAGGCTGCTGACTTCCTCCTTTTCCATCCTAAGGCTTCAGAGGCTGATTAAATGAAGGTATTTAATATATGTTACAGGAATCTTTCAGAGTAAGGCTCTGAGCTTTAGTGCACTTGATTAGCAGTAGTGATGTGCTGTGGTTTTGAATCTTAGGGAAGAACAGTTTGAATGGGATGGTCTAATGACAGTTCTAAATAAACTTAAAATGGCTATAAAAATTGGGTGGCATCAGTAGAAAAAAGAGATTTCTGCTGGGAAAAAAAAGGTAGTCCCTTCTGGAAATCTTAGTTTAGGAATTTGTACCTGGTTTGGGAAGATTCTTGCAATATCTCGATGCAAATAGCAGCACAACAAATACTACTGCGAAGTTTGGTCTTGTTCTAGGGTGCAGGTGATTGTATTGGGTAATCAGATGTCACCAAGCATAAATAGAAATTTAAATCTTCTTGAGGTAATAAGCCCACAAAATCAGAAGACTTTGAAATGAGTGGGTAGCTGCAGTGCAAGGAAATCAGTTGAAAAAGTTTCCTTTTCTTTTTAGCTCAAAGGTTCATTGTATTGTGATGCATTGAATATATGTCCCTGAGATAGCTGAATATTTTTTTAATCCTAGCACATTCCTAAAGTGGATTTGCCCACTCAAAGCAGTAGGATTACTTATGTGAATAATGTCTTCAGGGCTAATATAATTTGCACTGTGGTAATTCTTATTATATCTTGGGGAAAAAAAGTCTTTTGGTATACAGTAAGAGCTGCAGTACTCAAGCTTTATGAAAGGTAGTTATCAGAATGTTATCACTGGCATTTTCTGAGGGTTTTGGTAGTAAATGTTCAGTGTTGTGGCATGTTTTCAAATTCAGAAGGACAGAATTACAATTCTAGTATTATGTGTCAAACTCTGAAAAGGTTCCTGAAGGCCAACTGTCAGTCTGTGCAAGTTATTTGCTCACCCAATCCACAAAAGACAGAGTTTATACCTATATATAATATAGACATTTTCATGTATGCCTTGCAGGGTCCCTACATGCAATTCTATACCAAGAGGGACATTGACCATTTTTGAGTCCTGTTACTGTAGGTAGAAATGAGATTCATGTTATAGTCTTAAGTAACAACGTTAATACCCTACATTTCTCATTTTATTGTGGCATAAATGGTGACAACTGAAGGAAGGAGACTGGAAGGTCATCTGGATGGGTTTGTAAAGACTCTAGTGGAGTCTTTCTTTTTGTTGGTGACTATTTGGATTGTGTCCTTAGCTATTTTCTTTTATCTACATTCTTTTTTTAGGCACTGTGTTCTGCATGAGCAGTTCTCAGTGGTCTCTTACTTCTTATTTCTCCTCCATGTGATTTTTTTTTATTTTAGTTTTCTCCCCCAGCTTCCCATCTTTAATCTTCTATGCACAGTTTTCCTAATAATTTTCTTCCAACAGTCCTTCTGCCTTTACCAATGTCATATTTCACTTTATAAGCTAAGCATCTTTGTCATCCTTGTTGCCTTATTTCCTCATTACTAATCATTTGAAGAATATTTTTTCACTTAAGTGTATTTCTAGCTTTTACCAAGAGTGTGAGAGGAGTCTCAGAACAGAGGACAGTAATGTATATATAATGAATTTATGTGTTCTAATACTTCCATTGTGATCCAGTGATTTCATTAGGTACTGGGAAACCATTAGCTTTGACAGCATGTAAGAGAACAGACTCATGGTAAGCAAGAGTGTCATTGTGGTAACCTGTCTCAGCTGCCCAAATGGTGTCTTTAGTAGAAGCAGTGGAAAACAGACAGATATTTGATAGAGTTTTATTCTGTTAGCATAACTCCACGCTCTCAATTTCCTGTCTCGTAACATTAGCGATGTTAATATACAGTAAGCTTGTATTTTAATGAATGCACTGGTCAGCAAATGAAAATAGAGTAATTCTTCTGGAATGTGTATTGATAAGTCAGAGTAAATCTGAATTCTTATTTCTGGTCTCTGCTGTATTTAGATAGCAAACATGAACAGATACTAGCAGAATGTTTTGGCTTTTGTGGTAGGTGGTATCATCTTTGCTCAAGAATCTAGGAAAAAGCATTTTTTTCCTTTCTTCCTCAAACTATAATTAGTATTATTAGCTGTAGCATAGAGCCCCCCTGCTTATGCCAGAAAAGGAAAAACTCGAGGAGAGAAGACTTTAGTGTACTAGTCCTGTGAGAAACACAGCCCTCTGTATCAGTGCAGGGAATGACTTTTTTACTGTATTTACATCCTGTACACCAAACCCAAGAATTGCTTTAGCAGTCTAACACCATACAACCCATATGGAAGAGACCACAGGATTACAGAACTGTCTACCTATCAGCACCATGCCACTAAACCATGTCCCTAGGTACCACATCTATATGTTTTTTAAACACCTCCAGGGACAGTGACTCCACCATATCCATGGACAGCCTGTTCTAATGCCCAATTTCTTTCAGTGAAGAAATTTTCCCTAACATCCAATCTAAACCTCCTCTGGTGCAACTTGGGGCCATTTCTTCTTGTCCTCTCACTGGTAACCTGTGAGAAGAGACCTACCTCCATCTCACTCCAGCCTCCTTTCAGGTAGTTGTAGAGAGAGAGAAGGTATCCCCTGAGCCTCCTCTTCTGCAGACTAAACAATCCCAGTCCCCTCAGCCACTCCTCATAAGACTTATTCTCTAGGCCCTTCACCAGCCTCGTTGACCTCACTGCTGGCTCGTGTTCAGTCATCTGTCGACCAGCATCCCCGAAGAAGCACATGCTGGGCCGTATATCTGTCAGCAAGGGAATATAGTCAGTGTGTAAAGAAAAAGTAAGCTTTTTCCCTGAAGATGTAATTTTCCTAAGGTCTGTTTACCTCTCTTATTCTGGCCACCTCTCTGCATTAATGTTTACTTGGGGCTACAGTACCCAGCCCAGCTGGGGATCCAAACCAGGCTGGATCTTTTTATTCTGAAAAACAACCAACCAACCAAAACAACATCATCAACAACAAACCTCAAACCCAGAACACGTCTCCCCCTCCAAACCAGCTATGAGAGTTTTCCACTTTATCCTTTGTTTCATTCATTATTAAATGTGTTATTTGTATCTCAGAAACTGTCAATGATATTCTTCATAAATCTTACCTCATGTCTGAGCAGGTAAAGATTTCTTTCTGAAATACAAGCTAGGCAAGTGCAATGTAGTGCAATGCCAGGTTTTGCTTGAGTTCATCTCACCATTGCCAGCCCAAGTCTACTTAATCGCACTTCTTTTCCTAGGATGAAATGGTGCTTCAGGAAAGGATTTTTTTTTCCCTCTAAAAAAGAAGAAAGAGTTTCTGCCAAAGTAATGCACCGAAAGTGTAAAGTAAATAAATGTCCTCACCTGCTGCTGTTAATATCTTTTAAACTGCTATAACTTACAAAGGTGTAATTCTCTTTACCCTTAATTACCTATTCCATTTCTTTTTGTCAGGCATCCTTCTTCCATCTCTCCTGCAGTGGAGTAGGGGAGATGCTGAATGTGTGTCCTCATCTCTAAGTGAGGAAATACTTCCACTGAAATTATATACTCTGAGTTTTGCATGCAAGCTTGCCCGTTGGCATTCCTTCGGTCTGCAGTGAATTTTGGTATTGCAGTGCAATAACTCTTGGGTAAGCCCATGGTAGCATTTTAGTTTGGATCAAAAACATGTCAGGGAAACAAATCCTGATCATTCTTACTGAACTTTCTGGCTTGCACCCCAGAGCAGTTTCAGAGTGTGAACTGGATTCCCTTAGGATGAAGTTAAGCGAGCTGATGTGCTGCAGCAGCACAGTTGGGATGCTCCAGCTTTCAATAGGTGTTTGGTCCCAAGGAACAGACTAGATCTGGTCTGTGTAACCATGTAAACACACAAGTTATGGACATCAGGTCTTTAAAAGAAATGGTTACTCTCTCCATTTCTGCTCTCTTCTCATTGAAAATGTATACATAGCATTAACAAACACAGAAGGTGTGTATACAGAAGTGTATATATTTAAGACTAATTGTATGCTTTTACTTTGTTTTTCACTTGGTTGTAGGCCTGATCCAACTGCTTTGTAAATTTTTTATTGCAACATTGGATTTTTTTCTGACCTCTTTGGATGTATTTATTTGTTCTTTTTCAGACATACCAGTGTTGCCTCCACAGTTAAGATGGAAATACACTGGCATAAATGAATGGGTTGCAGGTGTTGAAGAGGTCTCAGTTTCACTTGAGAGATGTCTGTGAGGACCACTCAGAATCTGAGTATAGGGGAGAGAGCAAACACAAGGAGAAAAAAAAAAAAGAGTATGAGTTTTGCTGGAGATTTATAGATCGTATGATCTTTTGTAAATCCATAGCCCTGTGTAAGTGGAAGTATCTGAAGAAGTGCCACTAATTTGAAAGAGGATGGAGAGTAAGAAATCAGAGAATAGAAGCTCTTGTTCTGTTCTTGGCTGGCTGTGGAATTTCTGTATAACTTGTGTGGCTCCTTGAAAGGCTGCAATTTCAGAAGTGCCTGCAGAGTTTGAGATGTGTTCTTATTCTTGGAATTTGTAATGTCAGAGTTGCCTGTGTTGGACAAAAAGACCTCCAGTGCATTCATGGTTACTAAAATCTGGGAAAATGTGATTGCCTTTTTATAGTGTTATTGAGCAAGAGAGTAGAGAAGGTATGTCACATGTGGGGAGTGGTCTATTGGTAAGACGGGGGTTAGTAGTTAGTCTGAGGCTAAATTCACTAATATTTGTGTACTTGTTTGACAGTAACACAAATACTTAGATTTAGGAGTATGCTCATAACCCAGATGAGTTGCAGGAAGGTAGTGTTATTGGTTAGTGTTATTGGTGAAAGCTTTATATTTCTACTGTGAAGACAGAAACTTGAGATGCTATTAAATGTAATGATCGCAGTGCTTTTAATTCAAGGCACAGTTACTGTACCAAAGTGCCACACTTCTTTCTCTAAGGCTGAGTTTGCTCTGTCACTGGAGCAGCTCCATGGGTGGCTGCCATAAAGCTTGTGCTGCTCCTGCCAAGGGATTATGGCAGAGATTGCTAATGGCCACCATAAAACTCATCTATGCAGGCTGATCCTGGGAATGCCATGTGCAAGACTTTCCATTCATTTCAGTACAGACTGCTTCTGCACATGGAGTTTCATGTGAGAAAACCTGCAAAGGACTGGAAAAAGACTGATGGGATGGAAAATTAGTTTAATCTGATTTTCTTGTACTAGCCGTTTCCCATCCATTATTCTGGGAAAATACTCTTAAATTGTAAATAATGAAAATACTTATGAACTTGAGGTATGAACTAGTATATTTTTAAAAGATTGGCTCTGAAGTGGTTAATAGGGCAAGCTTTAAGCCAGTATTTTATGTGAATAATTCTATGGTTTTGTGCAGAATTAGTATTCCTTCTTTGTCTAACACCAGCAGATAAAAGCTGTAAGTTCCTGGTTTGTTCTTGCTGTCAGCTCAATCCTGTGTGTCTCAGCTGAGCAGGACAGAGTCTTAAGCATTCACCTATTTTTTCAGCAATCTATACCCACCAGGGACCCAGTACTAGGTGCTGCTTTTGGATCAGTTTGAGTTTTTCCATCATTTGTAGGAACATGCATTGGTGGTAAGGAAAAAAGGAGCAGCACATGGAATTGTTAGCAAATTGCAAAATACCTGAGAAACCCAGCTTTCTGTCTGTCTGTCTGCATCATACTTGGACAGTGTGCTCAAGTGCAGTATAGAGTAATGACTCCTAGTCACCTTTATATGGAAACCATTTCCCTTAGTGAGGGGAATGGCTTTGTCTATTTTACTGTAGTGGATTTCCATTAAAAGCAGGAAGCCCAGCATGCAATCTAAAATGCAGGGCTGAGCTTGGTGGAAACAAGGTATATAAATAGGAGAGATGGATGAGATTGAATCCCTTAATTTGTCTAGTTAAGAGAGGAAACAGATACACAGTTAAGAAGTGCCTTCCAGGTGCTGTTCTGTGTTACATTCAGGTGCCCAATCTTGCAGAAATCATACCGAGAATGAATAGGTACACAAAAGAAAAAAAAAAACAGAAAGTGAAATAAGGACAGTATTTTTTGAAGTGAGGCCACTTAACCCTTGGAATAAAAATGCTGATGTAAGTTTTGAAGTCCCCACATTTGATGTATTTAACTTAAAAATGATTTCCAAAAAGATGCCCAAGCAAAAATTCTTACCCCCCATCCCGACAGAGATGTCTGTGTGAAATGTAATGGGCTGTAGGCTACCGGTGGTGAAATGATGGGGGTCCCTTTTGATACCTTGGTGAATCAATGAATTATTAGGGGTTTTGCCATTGTTGATAGTCAATGCAAATGAACTCTTAAAAGAAAAGAAAAAAACAAACCCAAACCTTTTTTACCAATCATCTTTTTTTCCCTTTCTGCAGCTTGACAATGATAGAAGGTTCCTCCTTACCTTTTTATGTGCTGTTGTAAATCCTTGTCGTAATAGCAGAAGAATAATAGGTCATCTTATATATGAGCTAGAGAATTTTTTTTCAAGAGCTGCAGTCTGAAATATGAAATCCTACTGTAAGCAAAGTCTCCATGCAGCATTTAACAAAACTTAATATATGTTTACTTTTGGGTCTGAAAGCTGCAGCTGTAAATATGAGCAGGATTTCAAAGTCTGCACTTTTGCTGCATGTGGTCAGCATTCATCCATGGCCTGGTGTTAACTCTGGTTCTACGGCCCCGTTCTGGCTGTCAGTATTATGCAAACTTTTCTTTCTTGTTATTTTTTTTTCTCCTTGATAGCTCAAGGGTTAATTATACTGCATCTCACTTGCTATATAAATATAGAGGAAAACACTTCTTTCTTTTTGGCTTTTTATTGCATGGACTATTGCAGTGAAAGAGACTTAGTGTGATTATGTACAGTGGTGGTTCAGTAAAAGCAGGCCCAAAAATACATTAACACCTGTTTCATGGCTTTAGGAAGTCTGTGCAAAGGAGTAATGTCCATCTAGCTAGTGGAGTGACTCCATCGATTTGGTGTATCAGTTATTTTGTACCTCATGGAGGTATTTTCCGCCCAACAAGAAGTCTTGTTTTACATCTGCTGAATTGGGTCAAATCTAAAAAGGTTGATTTGCCGTATTGTATCTCTCTTCCTGACATTGCACATAATAGGTCGACAAATCCTGTATTTAAAAGTATTTGCAGAAGTAGTGTTTACTCACTGAAAATGAGTTAACTGTTTCTCTGAAGGCTCTCAGATTTGGCTGATAGATTACTGAGAGGATTTTGCCCTTAAGGACTTTCTTGAGGTTCCTGGTATGGAGAAAACTCTACTTTGAGATTAAATTATTCAGCAAGTGTTTTTCAAAGTAATTAAAGCTTCTAGCATTTAATGTTTTATGTATGCAGATGAAAAATGAAGGTTGATTAAATCACGACAAAGGGAAGTTTGTTCACAACCAGAAGACAGTAATATCTCTTTTGTGACTGGTGGAGCACTGTTGAGCCTACTTCATTATATCAAATACTGAACCTTTATATTAGTGCCATTTTTTCTAAGTGATGTATTTGTTAAAAAAAAGGAAGTAGAATTTGATGCAGTACAGCCCTGGTTTTGCTAAATAGTGCTGAAAACTTTTTCTGTCACATATCTGATTTATAGACAATTTTTCAGCTTGTGTTTTTGAAATGGCCAGGTGAGCTGTATGAAACTCAACATGATCAAGAGGCAGACCAAAGTAATGATTTTCTTGTTGGAAAGTAATAGACATGCCAGTATAGCATGTAATAACAGCAGGTTTTACAGCATGGTGCAGAATAGTAGGAATGTGAAACACATACATTACATAAATTATCTGTGCATAAGTTTCTGACTAGTTCAGGGCTACAGTAACTCATTCATACCCTCTTTTTTTTTTCTTCTCTTTTCCAGTCACTTAAACTTTTTAATGCATACAATCCTTCAGCCATTTAATTTTTTTGGTTTTGCTATCTCCTCTTGATTGAGTATCTCATCCTTTTGAATATATATACTTACTGTTCAGGAATCAGTGAATGGTTGTCTTTGAAATTTAGCAGCAAATCAAACTTCACTGTTGCAGGTGCCCCTGTGGCTGACATGCACACTCTTGAGCACAGCAAAGGAGATATTGACTCTCTGAGGACTGGTGATTTTTTTGTTAGATGAAAATTTTTCCCTAAGTTGCTACATAAAAGTGTTTTCTTGGAAAAAGGGCATGTGTGATCTCATGAAAATGAAGTTAGCCATTTGAACTGTCACATAGAATGAAAATGTTTGTTGTACAGTTGGTTTTGTGACTCTCTGGATTTCCCAGTGGTTACCATGGCAGGATCCTTCTGCTATCCAGTGGGTGCCCCTTCTGATATATTAGAGGGACGAAGGTTTGCTCTTTATCCAAAGAGTGAGATCCCATCTGCCTGTGGGATTGGGCAGGCTGCTTGGTGCTGTGTTTCCTGGAGATAAGAAATATTTTCATATGAGAGAGACCATATATCCTTAACTTGCATCAGCCAAGTCTGTTCCCATCATCATGGCAGAAATAACCACCAGGTGAATTGCCAGTGTATCCTTGCAGCATGTTTAGCAGCTGTTTAGAGAAGATACTTATACCCAATATATCCATAGCTGTGGCTTGAGTGGTATGTAATATTTCTAATACATCAGTGGGATTCTTTTCTATCTCATTAAGCACATAAGATTTTCATACAGTAAATGGAACTTTCTGTTGATTGTAATGAAATTTTCCAATAATGCTTGCTTACGGCACTAGCAGTTCATATAAACAAAAAAACAAAACCTGTTTTTGTTTTTCAAAAGAGATAATTTAGTTCTAGGTGGCTGATCAAGTTAAATCCAGGAGCAAATGACTAGCCTTTAAATAACAGCCTCAGTGTGGCTTGTTCCACATGTGCTACCATTAAAAATAATCTGTATTCTTAGTTTTATCACAGAAGTTGATTGGACTCCAGGGTGTACAATGTATAAAATGTTTTTTCAGGGGTGTGTGTAAGTAAGTTCTTTCATTTTAGAAACTATAGTCTGAGCTCCAAATGATAAAAATGAAAGATTGTGGTGGAGACAATGCAGACTGGGAGTGCTCTTCAGCACATTGGGGCATTTTGTAGTTATTTTGAAGTTGGATCAGAGAGGACAGGAAAGACTGGCTGGGATGAAGACTGGGCATAAATTGAGATCTGGCTGGGAAAGGCACCACACTAACACCATTGTGAACTTCTGAAATAGGACTGCAAGCCAAGATGGCTTGGCTTTTCCAGCTGGGCGATGACGTGAGGTGACTGACCTGGTCTGAGAAGCCTGTGGGAAAAGGGAGCCTGATTTTTTCATAGAACTTTCTGTAGCCTTGGGTGCCTGCTTGTGCTTTATCTCCCGTTCATTTGGGGTTCCTCCAACACTAATAACTTTTTGCCCCTTCCATCTTCCCTGTTACAATAGCTGTATTTTTACTGAATACTTGTGGTGTCTAGAGAGTCATATATGTAACTATGTGCACACATGCAGATCATGGTGGGATTTATCAGTGTTGCTGTGGAAACTTCTCAAATTCCACAAAGAAGCACCCAGTACACAAATTTAGAATAACCATGACACCGTGTGAGATAACTTACCTAGCCAAATATTTCTTAGTAATTCTGAGTCTGCTTTCTTGAGTGCTTTCATAAGGGCTACTGCCATAGTAATGCTAGGGGCTTATACTCATCTGATAGTGATCCTTAGTCATGGAGGAGATCTCGACCACTGGAGAAAGTGCACCAACAAAGATGGCCTTTAGTTTCACTGTAAAGCCCTGGAACAGTTTTCTCCTAGGTCAGACTTGTTTCAGTTCCTCTCATAACTTATAATTCTGATTTATACTTGTCCATCTTTTGTGTGTCTTTATATAAATACAGATATTATGCTTTCTCCAGCAGCATATCTGTGTTTTTGTTCTGCTACTCATCAGCCTATATAATGCTTTATAACAGCTTATCCCACTGCCTGTCATTCCTCCACAGTGTATCTCTTTCACAACATCCAGGGAGGTGCTGTGCATCTCCTAATCATTTCTGCAAAACCAAAGTCACCAGAGGGCGTTACCCAAGAATACTAGGATAAAGCTGAGAATATGTCATGTATCTCTTGAGAAGAGACATGTGCAGAGTGCAGATCCTTAAAATCTCACAGGCATTTGAGGGCTTTGCAAACCCCATCAAATAAACTGAAATATCTTGAGGGACTTTTCGTCTTCTACCAGTCCTGTAGAAAATACAGTAACAGCTGTTTCTTAAGCAGGAAAGGTTTCATGGTTTTGTTCCACTGGAGTGGAAACTTCCAGATGATATTAATTGATTCTTCCATATGGGAAAACATTCTGTCTTTTGTATGGCTTTGTCCTACCCTGCAGAAAGGTAGGACAGGTTACATGACAGAAAGGGAATATAGTGATGGAGATAATATTTTCATGTTGTGAAGGTATTCTTCATATTAAGTCTCTTTACAAATCCGCCTTGATGAACCAATGATGCCACAAAGTGCTTTCTGTTTGTTTTTTCCCCTCTTTTTGTTGTCTGCTACATTTCATGGCTGTTTTTGTCCCTTACTCTTTTCACTACCCAAAACTTCCTTTACCCATTAACATCTGAGACCTTCATGCATTAAGTTTTATGTAATAGTTCTGGAAAATACATTTGCTTTCTGATCGTGTTACAGTCCTCTTCTGAGACTTAGAGGTGTCTGTACCTCACCTTGAAGTGTTTGAAAACAACTCCCTGCTATCAAGATTTAACATCACTTGGGAAAAATCAGAAGTTAGTCAGCTTTTAAGATAGTGCCCCAAGGCATTGCATTCATGATGCAGCCTTCTCTAATGCTGGTGAAGCATGACATTTAAGACTCTCCAGAAGTTCACCTCAAGTATAAAACGTCTAAGTAAAAACAGGATTTGAAGGCTACCAGGAGGTTAATCTGGGTGAGGGTGAGTTGTTTTCACCAAGAAAAGCCCATTCCATTATGGATCTCTGAACCAGGGCTTTTGGTACAGAGGCATGCAGCACTGAATCCGTCAAAGTTGCTGAAATATCCCATCTTTTTTAGTGAGCGATGAAAGATTTTTGTACAAGGTTGTAGGACCTTTCATTATTTCTCTTCAAAGCAGCTGCTGGTTTTTTTCAGGGCTCCCTTCTTCAGCTATGTGGCACCAAAGACTTTATTTTTGTGGTTTTGTACTTCAACAATTCCAGTTTAATTCTGAGAGAGCAGATGGCTGATCAGCGTTTCTGAAAGTTTTATTTATATAGTGACAAGGCTTTAATCCTCATCCAAGATTGGATTGCTATTCTAAGATCAAGGGAAACAAAAGTATTTTTCTGAAATCTAAATAGATAGGATAAGTATCAAGTGGATAAAAGATAATGCTGTTATCCCCATTTTCCATTTTCCTATTTCAGTTTTTCTGAAATGGAAGTGAATTGCTGTGGTCTGACAAACTTAGCAGCAGCTTTCAGTGGCTGTCTCTAAAATGGGGACAGAGTCTTTCCGTGCAGAAGAAGAGCACGGAGGGAAGAGTATTTTGTTCTCTTGAAGTGATTAGATTTACAAATTCACTACAAAACCAGAATATTGGCAAACAATCCCATCAGATTGGAAAAAGAGGCAGTAAGTTTGTGTATTGGAAAAGGAATTAGCTGCAGGTTATCAGTGTGGCTTGGTTGGAAACTTTAACTAGACCCTGTAGGATCATTTTCATGGTGACCTTTCTTGCTCAAGGACTCTTGGTGAATATTAATAATTTTTTGCATGTAAGGAATTACATGAACCACTGAAGCTGGAGTCTGCAAAAAGCCTCTGGAAACAGTCATTGAAAGATAAACCAGCTGCACTTCTGAAAATAATTTGGAGTGGGTTGATCCTATTTCACAGCTGTAACAGTGACTTTGTCTCCTCCTTTTTGGGTGTGTGCCTCTCGTCAGACCTTTCCAAGAGTATAAACATTTCTGGAAGAAGCAGTATGGTTCACTCTGAGTTTTATTGCTTTGCCACTGACCACGATTAGCCTTTTGTGCCTGGATTTATGATACCTAACATGTATAAAAGCTATTGTCTGCTCTTCCCCTCCTTGTTTTCTTTTTTTCTTTCCAAAAACAGTCACATGCCTGGAAGATGTCCTAGAGCTTACAGTTGAGTTTGGAGGAACCAAATCATTTGTGATACTAAACCAGACTATAACTGGATATAATGATACCTGCTTCCCAGGACAGTTAACATTTGTGAAGCAGTCTGATATGCTGAAGTGATAGGTGCTTTGAAAATGCAAAATGTTATTATTATTCCCAAAGAATACAGGGCTCCCATTTGAAGTGATCATAAATGTGTAGCTGTTACTGTTAAGATTTACTTATGTTTTCATCTTGGGATATGTGCTGTGTAAAATCAGTTGGAGATTTTATTGATATTTTTCTTAGAAATTAATGAAGCTACAAGTAGCCCTGCTGCTCAGAGAATAGCCTTATTCTGTAAGACTAGCCTTATAGATGTTTCTGCATTCTTACATGATCTTGGACTGGTAAAGCTGGATGTCATCCATATTAACCCTTAACTCTACATGATATAGCTTAAAGCACATAACCCTTTCCTCTAAGCAGCACCCCTTCTCCTCCACTGTATAAACTGATCTTGAGCAGAGTAACAGAACAGTGACTAAAAAGCTTTAATCCAGTCATCCAATCCCTGAACATTAAGCTAAAGCTCCAAATCCCATTTTCCTGTTCAGAAAGCTTATATAATAATAAAACCATCAGTTACTGGGATGTAATCTGTCCCTTGCTCCCCTGCTGCTGACCCCTGTAAAGGGCTCCTGCAGTAGCATGTGGGAGTGGGACATGATACAGCTGTGGTATCAAAAAAAGATACTGCAACATTTTGTGGTGTTTTTATATTATTATAATCAGAGATTCCAGCCAAGGTGTTGATAGTTTAAATGCTGGAGGAGCAATGTGATGTGGGTGGGCCACCCAGTGTGCACTATAGTGCAGACCAATGCACATAGTGTCTCAGGTCCCACAAAAATGAGGTTGAACCAGTATCCAGTCTCTTCTGGACTATGTGTGTTTTGAAACTTCACAATGGCTGGGAAAGGAAACAACTGTGTGGCAGCAGCATGTACAATTGGGGCAGTGTGGCACAAGTGTAGTGTCACAAATGCTGCAGTCTCAGCACCTGGTAATTTTGGTATCATCTGGTACAGCATGCAGTTGGGATGCTGTGGCAGTGTCAATGTGTTACCTCTCACCAGCATGTTGTTGGCACAGTGATTTCTCACTCTGCCTGTTTCTAGGTATGTATAGGATGATTTGCCACCGTTTGGAGCTGCAGATGCTGGAGTGTGGTTTCACCTCTCAGTCACTGGCAGACTTGAGAAGAGAGTCACAGACTGATTTTGCAAACTTAATTCTCTGGAGTGGAACCTTACTGATCAATATTCAGAAAAGCTAAATGCTCATAACAGCCAGCCTGGAGTACTTGGGCTCCTGAACACTAAGGCAGAAATGATTACAAAACAGGAGACAGTAACCAATTTTCATGTCACTGTGACAAAGCTGTTTCAAAGAATTGCTTGAAAAATGCAACTTTGAAATATGGATTTTCTGTATTTCTAGTGCTGTTTATCAGATAAACATCAAGTTGCTAATCTTAATTTACAAATTTCTTTGAAGCAAACGCTACTGCTCTGACTGTATTGTTATTAAACCCTTGAGTTTACCAACATACAAATGTCAGAAGGGATGTTGGTTTGCTTTGACTGGGCTCTTCTTTGTATAAAAGGGCACACACTCTGCCTGTCTGCTTCATTACACTGTAAGATTGATTCAATTTTTAAACATATTTTAATGCACAGGCATTAAATATTTTGTGACCTTGAGAAGGCATCTGTCTTTTGTATTTTTAAAGCAGACTTAAGGTCCTGTTCTAGGTTTCTGGGTTGCTTTTTGTTCTTTGGAGTTTATTTTAATTTCTTCTTAATTTGAAAATCTTTTCACCTGCCTGTAAGCTTTTAGATGAAGTTTTTAAATCTGCAGGGAGGGTGAGAGAGATTGTAGGTATTTCAACAGCATAATTCAGGTCATCAGTCTTTTGCTATTAATTATAGAGGGAAGCCTGGGTGACTTTGCTCTTAAATTAGATGTCTACAGACAGTAATGGTGAAATGAGTCTAGATCTTAGCATAGTGAAATGATTTCAGATCCCAGCAGTACAGGCAAGTTAAATCTGAGTTTTATTTTTTTGTTGTTGTTCGTGGCTATTAAAAATGGATTCTCAGAGTCAATTTTTATGAACATCTCTTATGCATAAAACATAGCAATGTATGAGCTGGATTTTCTTCAGATGTTTCCCTGCATTTCCTTTTGAAATGGAGAGTGATCTGAAGAAACTTCAGTGCAAGGAGAACTAGGAAAGACAGTCACAGCGAGCAAAGAAAGGGAGCTTGGTCTGCAATACCTTTGAACCACTGCTGTGACAGTGTAAGACTGCTGTCTAAAAATCATAGAATCCGCTTCAGGACTCATTTATACCCAAGAAGTGCTGGCATAATTCTAGGGATTTATTAGTTATGTCATGATTTCAGAGTTGGCTCAAGCTGCCGATTCCCAAGAGAGAAAGTAGCATTGTGTCAGTGTATTCTGGTGTCACAAAATGTAAACCTTAAACAAAGGTGATTGACAAAGATTAATGTTTTGTAATCATGAGCAAGAAGAGGAAGCTAAAGACCTTTGTACTGTGTGTTTTTATAGACAACCAGCAAGCTGTGAAGAAAAGTGTATGTGTGGATCAGCATAAAAATTCACTTTTTTGTGTAACAAGAGCCTTCGTTAGTGTTGAGTAAAATGCCTCTGTCCTTTGAATTGTTTGCTTGCCTTGTTCATGAGAATGTTTTGTGATCGTGAGTGCGGGGAACGCACAGCACACTGACATCTCTGAGCTTTATACCAAGTCCCTGAGTATGCTTTGAGATACACAGTTAAATTTTGGGGTACAAATACTACATTTTCCACTACTGAGATGTTGTTTTTCACTGAAATGTATTTTTTTTTTTCCATATGCAACATTGCCCAAGCTGTTAACACTCTTGCTTTATGTTTTTGCTGTCACGTGAAGAGAGTGAAAATCATCATCATTAGCAACTCTGTGGCATTAGAAAGGAAAGACAAAAGTGTTACCATTCTCCTTGAAGTGTCAGCCATGGGACAGCTGGAGGTTTCTTTCAAGTATTTCCAGCAACTTGTAGTGAAAAGCTCTTCTCTGCTACATTTTTGTGCTTTCTGTTTGGGTTCCAAGCCAGGTCCATCCTTAGGTGGCTGACATCAGGAAAACTGGTCCATGTAGACTATGGCAAAGCATAACTTGCATCAAGGAAGGAGAGAGGATTAAAATACTGTTTGTCAGTGAAAATATCCAACCTTATTTGCCCTCAGCTCTTACCATAGGGCAGGCTTGGCTAGTGTGCCTTCAGGCTATATGTAGTCATCAGGCAAGAGCTCTAGGAAAAAGCATCCCATTGAAAGTCAGGACATTTGGGGACTAATTGACAGTGCATGATGGGCTAGTCTTCAGTCTCAGTAGTGAAGAGGACTATTTGCATATACAGTTCCTGGCTTCTTTCCCATATTTTTGCAGGTTGCTCCTTGTCAGTGCAGCCCAGCTGTGTCAGGGTGAATGCTGGTGTGACTGTGCCTTGCCATGTGTTTTAGGGAGGTGAGAGGTGTCTTTTTAATCATATGGGAAGCTCTGGACTGTTGGGTATGGTTTGGATGTGGTGCAGATCACATGCCTCTCCATGCTCTGCGCATGGGCCCTTGTCAGGATGCAGTTGTGGCACCTTGTGCATGAGTGAGAGCCTCAGGGCTCCTGTAAATTGCAGCATTTTCCTGCAGTATCTCAGAATTTACATGAGCTTCTGAAGGCAGACAGGGATCTTATATGTGCCCATTTATATGTGTCTATATAATTCTCTCTCAAGCAATAAATGAGAAGGAGGGTAGAAAGGTATGCTGTTTGAAAATGCTTTTGTGCACTGCTGGTAATAAACTGCCTGGGAGTGGCTTTGCCCAGCTCGGCTGTGTGCAGAGTGGTTCTGGCAGCTCCTGCTGCTCAGGACAACCCGCTGGCTTTATGCTACAGCAGTCCCACAGGGCTTGAGGAAGCTATGGTCTGAGAGCCTGACACCTGAGGCAAGCCCAGTCTTTTGGCTCTGTAGTGAGCCGTGGCCTGTATTTGCAGGTTAAGGATGGAGCTGAGTGTTTGCAGAGAAGCCTGTTATCATGTGCAAGGACAGACACCCGGAAATGCAGACCCTCCTCTGGCTAAGCACAGCCAATCTCAGGAAGCAAGAGCAGCTATCTAGGAAATGGTATTTTAAGAGGCTGTTAAAATTAACAGTTGGAAATAATTGCATTTTATCTTGTGTATTACTTTTGTCAGAGTCTCAGGGTTTAAGTTCTTCAGTTATTAAAGAAGGAAGGACCCCTGAGAGCTTTCCTGCCTGCTAAAGTCTCAGGCAGGGTGTTGCTGGATCCACAAGGTGGCTGCTGCTTGGAAGGTCCCAGTGTCAGAACTGCATTTGAGTCCTGTGCTTTCTGCATAGAATCACAGAAGAAATAGAATCATTACTGCATATTAAAGAATTAGTTGTGTTGCTCAGTTTATTGGAAAAAACTGTATTGACAGTAGAGAGCATAATCTTGCAGGTACCACAAGTGCATGGCCTAAGTCACAAAGTTAATTTCTACAGTTGATCCTGCACCCAACCGGAACATCTTTCACCTCTGAAATTCTGCCTGTGCCCATATCAGGGATGGTGCAGAGCTGTGACCCTCAGCAAGGATCCCTGAGATGTGTATCATATCAATGGGATTTTTCCAAGGGAAGAAGATGTTACCTCTCCCTGGTAACAGACAACACCTGTTGGTTCTGATCTGAGGTGGGAAGTGAGGAGCAGGGCTCTGTCCCTGCTTATCTCTTTAGGTCTACAAAGGGTTGAAAGGTTTTCTTTCTGCCATGCCCTCCTCTTTTTAATGTTTGTAAAAAGATGTGTCCCTGTGCCTGCAGTAGCAGGCTCTTTTCCCCAAAGGCTTGTCAAAGCACCCTCAGTCATCTCTGCAATACTTTTCTCTATTTATAGATAAGCAGTATTTAAAGGGAACAGATGCCTGTGTGATCTTCCTGTGTTCATTTTTTAATGCTTCTAATGCCTGATGCTACACTTTTGTTTTTCAAAGTAGGATTAGAATTACTGAGGATAAACAGTGCCAACATTACACAGGGTAGTAGTGGGGACCTGTGTAAAGCTCAGCCAGGGTTTCTTATAGACAAAGCCTAATTAAAAATGGATGAAGTTAAAGATTTTTTTGTTAGTCAAATCTCCTGGCATGAACTATCTTGTGCAGCTATTCTTTTTGTGGTAACACAATGGGATTTAAACCATGTGTTGGTAGAAGGCTTTGATGCCAAATGTCTGTGGTTTCTGGCGACTCAGAAGAACCAAGGGCTGGAACATGCTCTTTCCATGAGCAACACCTCTAAACCCTTCAGCACAGCTGCCTACTCTGTATGTACTCCTTTCAAAAGCTTTAAATTTGTTTCCTGGAGCAATTCCTCAATGCAGCCAGATTGAGCATCAAATGACTTCCCAAAGCCCTGGGGTAGATCTATTTATTAAGGCTGATAAATGTGATGAAAATACTGCATATGAGTTCATGGCCTCCTATAAATACTGGGCCTCCAAGAGTTTGTAGCATGTGTCTGGAGAAGCTGGTTAGGAAGCAGTGCTCCAGCCATTGCTTTGCATTTATTTTAGGGCTCGTTTTTGTTTTTGTTTTTGTTTTTTTGTTTATCCTGGTTACCTGGAAGTTCTATTAAATTTTACATTTTATTCAGTGGTTAGATAAATACGTTTATAATCTTAAGGGGTGTACAGGATATGTTTCAGACTTGAAGTCAATTTTTTATTTGTTTGTTTATGGAAGGGTTGAGTAATGACACACGAACAGCTTTGTTGTATAGTGTGTTTTGCTTGAGGTTTACTGACGAATGGTGTTTTCTTCGACCAGCAAGCTGGCAGGGAATTGCAAACAGTGACCTCATTTATCCTGCTAGAGCTCACTCTTGTTGATGGTTTCATCAGCCAGTGGGAAGACATTTGCTGTTCAACTACTCCCAGCAAAGCTCGTGCTTATTTTTATCTTGCAAAATCAGTGAATATTCTGAACATAGTGTCACCTTCACCAGTGTTATACTCATCTTACAGGGTACTACGTTTTGTTGCTGAGGTAGGAGCAGAAGCAGGTTGACAGTGACTGAAAGAAGTTACTTAGTAGTGATGCATTTTGTTATACTTTTATGCAGCATGTACTGTAAGGATGTACATAATTTGAACCTCACTACCTGGGAACTGATTGCAAAAATAATGCAGCATACTGGTTTGATGAAACTGGTTCTTTTTCTCATTTATGAAAGGTGAAGGAATATCTACACATATAATATTATTACCTTCATTTTTTAGGAAAGAAGTTACTGAATCTATTGCAGATTGATCATTTTCATAACTATTTTTAACTTTTAGCATGGAACTCACAAGAACATTTTGCAAAATTAAGATGAACCAATAGGGAAATGGAATTTATAGAAGAAAAAAGAAGCTCATCTTTTCTAGAAACAGTAGAAACTCTTAGTTACCTGAAGGGTCTCCTACTCCAGATTAGTTGTTT
This sequence comes from Bucco capensis, assembly GCA_013396975.1. Taxonomy (NCBI): domain Eukaryota; kingdom Metazoa; phylum Chordata; class Aves; order Piciformes; family Bucconidae; genus Bucco; species Bucco capensis. The sequence continues at coordinate 724,618 of VWZO01017575.1, forward strand.
TCATTTTGTAAAATCATGTTTTTAGGGCTTCTTGTACAATACAGGAATTGTGTAAAGTGTAAAGCACAATGCAGCATAACTCAATATTATGCTTGATAGCTGATACTCAAATATTTCTTTTCACGTTGTTACCTGGTATTAGCAGTGCATACATAATCACTGCAGTGTTTGTTGTGGTACTGAAGGGACATATGTGGGCAGATGTGATGGTGCAGAGCTGACTGGGGTACCTGCATCTTATTTTCGGTCAATTGAATAGTTTGGTTTGACAAAATGAAGATGGATTTGATGGGTGGACTGTTCACTGGATAAGGAACTGGCTGGATAGTCGCATTCAGAGGGTAGTGGTCAACAGCTCGTGATCAGTGACAAGTGGTGTCCCTCAGGGCTCTGTACTGGGGCCTGTACTGTTTAATATTTTTATAAANATCCAGAGGAGGGCGACGAGAATGATCAGGGGCTGGAACACCTGTCCTACAAGCACAGGCTCAGGGAGCTGGTATTGTTCAGCCTGGAGAAGAGAAGACTTCGGGGGGACCTACTAGTGACTTTCCAGTACCTAAAGGGAACTTACAAGAAGGCTGGAGAGGGCCTGTTTGCAAAGGCCTGTAGTGAAAGGACAAGGGGCAGTGGTTTTAAATTAGAGATGAGTAGATTTAGACTGGATGTTAGGAAAATGTTCTTCACCACGAGGGTGGTGGAACACTGGAACAGGTTGCCCAGGGAGGTGGTTGGGGCCCCATCCCTGGAGGTATTCAAGGTGAGGCTTGCCAGGGCTCTGGGCAAGCTGATCTAGTTGGGGATGTCCCTGCCCAGTGCAGGGGGGTTGGACTAGATGACCTCCAGAGGTCCCTTCCAACCCAAACCATACTATGATTCTTTTTAGACAGCTTCTCCAAAATAAAAGATACCGTTTGGTCTTTTGTACAGAAAGATGCTGAGTCTGATACTCGGCATGTATCCGTTCATATTTGAGCATTTTGGATACATCACTCATGAAAATAATTTTCTTTTCTAGTGGCTATTTAAAGATTAAATGGCTTGATTTGTCTTTTCTGCTGTGGTTCTGGAAAAAGAAGTATGTTTCCAGAACGAGAAACCAGGCAGCCCGTCTGTGTGCTCAAATGATTAGAGGGAGTTTGATCTTGAGAGTGCAGGAAAGAAAAGGAATTTTATTCCAATTGTATGATGAATAGGCAGGGCATCTTTGGAGATGTTTCACTGGTGGATCATGTGTGAAAGAGAAAAAAGCAATACTAAATTGAATGTAGGGATCATAAACTGATGGATCACCAAGTGCCAAGCCTTCTGCTAGAGCGTGTGCTGAAATGGTCAACCACTGCTCAGATGCCATGCTGGGGTGTTCACGAAGGATGATAGCAGTAACATGCTGGTTGAAGTACTAAAAGCACTCTCTATTTCCCTGAGTCTGGTGAAGAGGAGGCAGAGCAGCAGAAGAGACCTTCCCAGGGTTACTTTGCCAAACTGTGTGTAGGAGGATGACACCCCGAAAAGACTGAAGCAGCCTTTGGCCAGTGTCTTACTGGGTCATATAGAAGTCACTTATTTTCTTCTGCCAGGTTTTGTCTTTGGAAGCTATTTGAGTATCTGCGAGGAACATCTCTAGTTTAGCTGAGAAAAAAAAGCAGTAGATGCCCTGCACAAATTACATAATTTGTGTAGGATGCATGAATTAGTAGGTTTGTGTCATATCTTTGTCAAATTGGGGTAGATTTTTACAGCCTTTAAAGTTAAAGAAAGGCAGACTACTAATAGGTTTTATGAGTACCTGAAATCTCATTGAGTTTACTAGCTGGACTTTTCTTAATCATGTAATTAATTAATAGTAAATATTTTTGGAAACTGCTGCTATTCAGATTGCCTATCCTGGCTTCAGATTCTTCTGGAATAGGTTGAACTCTGATATTTCCTCTACATCATGCAATTGAGAGCAAATACATCTATCCCAAAGACAAGACTAACTAGTTTGCTGTGGAAGCATAATGAACTCCTACTGAATTCTCATTTATTCAGTACCTGCTCTCATATCACTGTATGAGTGTTTAATTCTTAACAAAGCTGCTTTTTACTGTTTTTATTTCCTGATTCTAAACCAAGATGCAAATAGTATAAAGTTCCCATGCTGTCATTTTGCTGGACTTAGAAAATCATTTACTTTTCTGTCCTGAATTGAAAACAAACAAACAGTGCTTTCATAAATTGAAGCTTTGATGAGCTTTTTTTGTCATCTGCTTCAGGAAATGGTAGTTGCATTCTTGACATACAAATTATTTCCCATGTTATATTCCTATGAAAAAAACTACCATTATTTCCTAATTTTAGCTGCTGCTTGTCCATAGTCACCACAACATTATTTTTGTAAACAACATAAACAACATTCTAAATATCCAGAGTTATATATTCTGTTTTTTTTTAATTCAAGATACTTAAATATGATTGCAAATATAGGTCAGTGTTGATACTTAAAATGCATGTATTTTCTTAATAGAAAAATACAGATATTTAACAGTATAATGTAAGGCTTGTAGTATTATATATGTGATGAGTATGTGTCCTTTCACCATGACCATGGAGTAGATGGCAAAAATACTTTACTCTTGTTTGCAGTCACCCAGAAATGCCTTCATTTTTGGTCATTCCTGGCTTCTCTTTGGAAAAGCCCAGCTCTTTCTTTTGAAGGCAAAATCCAGATGTGTTTCTTGTATTGGTTTGGAGCAGAGGCTGCTCATTTTAGATGCTATGGTTAAGACTGCATTGAGTTTCTTTCTCTCCCCATCCCTTCTCCAGCCTCCATGTATTTCTCCAGTACTACTTCAGAAAGCTTGGCATACACCATGGGGAGAGGCTTGCAGCACTTGCTGTATATCACCTCTCCTGTGGGCTGTTAAAACAGACTTTTAATAAAGCAACACTGGTCTTGTTTTCTTTTGTGCATTTTGAACCAGAAAAGTCCCACACAAATAAATAACCTGTCTTAAGGCAGCAAAGATGCCTCGTGGGGCCCAAAGAAGACTTATATCAAGTGCTATGCAGCATGGATTCAACTAGCAGAGCTCTGAGCAGTGTGGGCAAAGCCTTTCTCTGCCAGATGTTTTATGGACTAGAGACATTGGTATGGTCAATAATTTAATATGCATTTTAATCACTTAGAATAATTCAGTGTGTTACATAAGTGGGAGGGGAAAAAGCTGTATCTTTTTTTTCCAGTTCATTGTTCATGATGATAAAAGGAGTTTTATTAACTTAACAGTTGGTGCTGTTCTGTTTATTCCCTTAATTTTTACTGTGTTTTATTTTAATCCATTTTAAAGAACAGGATTATACTGAGAGGTTTTTTGTGGGTTGGATTTTTCCCCCCCCTCCTTTCTGGTCTTGTGTGTCTTATAAGGGAGATGTAATTTTTCATAAAACTGGCAAGTACAGTTTTAGCTGAGTATTCAAACCTGACCAGGGCCTTCCATGACAAGAATGCCCAATATAGGCAGTGAGGCATGGAAGAAGGACAGTCAAAGGCTCTTCATCTGGGACTGGAAAAACCTTTTTTTTTCTATTAGTTTGAAGGCTAAGAATGCCATATAAAACACATTTTCCAGTAAGTAACACTTTACTAAGACATTAGAGAAGCGAAAAGGTAAACATTCATTGTGGAAATTATGGACAAATAAGACAGCTGAAGAGTTCAAAAGACATCCTTGTCACTTACCTTTGCCCATGAAGTGTTGTCTGCAGTAGGGTATGGCCAAGTTTTTGGTTTCCTGTACTCAGTATACTGTGGAGGCTGTACTGGAACAAGCACGGGTTAGTTGTGCACGTCTGCTTGGTCTGTAGAACAGAAAACATTAGTAATTTTTATTTGTATTTTACTTCTGTGATACTTGTTTTGCTCTACAGGGTCCTTAGCAGATGACCAGCAATTCATGAAGATCTGGAGGTGTCTGTTATGATCTATAAACACTGATAGCATGGGCAGGAGAAAATCTTGCAAGTAGGTAGGAAAGGTAAAACCTGGATGGGAAACCAGAGATTTTCAGGAGTTTGGATCAATGTGGCATGTTCATAGGAAAAATAACTTGATGAGGCTGCAAAAGTGTATTAAGATGCAGGAGAAAGTAGAAAGTTAGTAAAGGACAGGGAAAAAGCAGAGAGAGAGATTAGACTAAGAAAACATGTAAGGAGTGCAGACAAACTCTGCTGTCAGAGGGCTTTCTCTGCATAGTATCTACAGACAGTTCTTTTTGGAGAGTTCTTTGTGGTCCAGACAATAGCCATAGAAACCATTAGAGGTGATTGCCAAGCAGCATTGTAGGATGCTGCATAACAGATAAGATTGCAAGTAATAGTTCAGCTTTGTGGTGCATGCATGGTACATCGAGTGAGCGTTTAACAAGAGGCTTTGGAGCTACATTCATGCCCTAAGCAAAGTTTATATATAGAATGGTTCAGATGAAGCCCTGAAGCTTAACCAAACTTTATTAGAAAAACAATCCCTACGTTTTGAAAATAGATTATTGATCTTGAGTAATGCTCAGTTCATTATTGTGATGGACACCTAGTAATCCTGATCCAGGTTTACCATACAATAACAATTATTTGCTCAAACAAGGATGCATGAATTCTCAGAAGGATCAAAGAAATTGTAAGTCATTTTTTATTGTCTAAATTCCAGAAGAGCACTTCATTTATCTTGAGATGTCTATAAATTTAAGAGAGCATTTCAGGATGCGTGGAGAAGTCGATAAAGAATTGTCTGCTTCAATTGTCAACTTCCTTTGTTCAAGTACTGTATGAAAAGAGCTTACAGATGTAAAGGTCTTCAGTCCTAGATGGTTTCAGGGCTTAGTCAACCAAAGCAATAGCAGCTTTGAGGGATCATCAAGGGCACAGCTTCAAATAATGATTTACATAGAGTCCTGCCTTCTGATTCAATCCCTGTCTTCTCTGCCTGAAGTAGTTGGCATAACTTATCATCTGCAAAGCCCTCGCTGAGGAGGGGAGGTTTTTGTAACGATCCCTTCAGTAGTGCCCATTCTACCTTTTCTTTTAAATGTGCTGATTTTGGTCTGCAAATCCTTGATATGGTTTATGAGGTGCACTGCCAAAGAGGAACTTGTCATTGTCGTGGAGATTTATATTTGGGTGACTCCCATACCCTAACTGGGTGAGATGCATAGTGCACCACTGAGCTCTGCCTCAGAAAACAATGGGCTCAGTGTGGGTTTCTTCTCCACTGGAATAATCTCTTGTAACTTTGGTTTTGCTGCTCCAGAGTTGTAGTAGAAATCAGAATCTGGTCTACTGTGTTCTTTATGAAGCTGTGAAAAAAGAACCCAAACCCAGTTAATGTTCTTGTGAATATTTATGCTGTGACATACAGCTTTGTGAAGCAGGATAAACCCTAATCTTCAACTTTCTCTTTTTGTCTTTATTTTCTGTCAAGAAGTGGCTGTTAACCCTGAAATAGGGGACCGATTCATGGTAACCTGCAAAAAGAGAATGATTTCTGGGAAATTACAAGCACATTTGCAGATGCTGAAAGGGGGGGTGGGGAAGCACCTTGCATATCTCATTTTTCTGCAGTCAGAAAATGAGAAAGATGTGAAAAGTCATATTGTTCATAATCTTTCTCAAGTCATCTTCTTGTCAGTGTTTGGCAATATATAAAAATTTAGATGTGTGTGATCCTGGTTGAGACAGTTTTTAAATTAATGTTACTTCAAACATTTTTTGAATCAACTTTCTGTGTGTTTAATTAATTATTACTTCTCTGGCAGTTCCAATTTACACCCTTCTAAGGCTGACTGTTCCATGTTGGCATCTGAAGTACGGCGATCAGAACTTTTCTGAGTAATAGAGTGAGGCACCACACAAACACAGAAGCTTGAAATGCTGTGTGAATTGTTACCTTTTGCCTAATAATAAACCCCATGGGTTTGGCAGGCTGAAGAGAGAGCGTGCAGCCACCAAAAAGTATTTCATTTTAAAACATGCTGAGGCAGTGCTCCCAGGTGCCTGTTCACACTGGAAACCGTAGTCATGGGGAGCACCCAGACAGTGTTCTTGAAACTTGCCAATTCAAACTGTTTAGAAAGTAGTACATGACCATACTCTTAATATTATCTTATCTCTGTCACCAGCAGTCCAAGAAAAATGTATCTTTTTGATAAGAACTAATGGACAAAAGCATTAATAAAGCTATCTGTTCAGGATAGATATGACATGATGGATGTGTTGCAGATGAGTAGTAGTATCTCTTGTTGAACTGAAGTTGTATTTATAAAAAGAACTTTCTTAGTGGGAGAAGGGCTTGAGAGGGCTGAGTTTTATTACACTGTCTTCAGTGATGTGCAGATGGGCGTGATGTGAAGTAGATAATTTTACTGGTTTAATTGTAGAAGAGCATTTGTAGTTATGAATTGTCTCTTCTGATGCTGTCATCGAGAGCAGAAGAAAAAAAGTCTTTCTTACAGTAGGAACTTCTGTGAAAGATGAAGGACCTTTCTTCCTGCTAGACTGCTTAGTACATACACAGGCATAGGATTGGAAGTGGCCTCACTGTCTGTGTAGAGATGATGGAAATTGCCATCGAAGGAAAGTGAGCTGCTGGAGTGCAGGTTTTCTGCAAGAGATACGGTGTGCATCCACCTCACTCTGTGCTAGTGAAGCACATTTTTCCCCTTTCCCATTCAATTGTCTGGCTCCACATGGTGATAACTGAAAGGGAGAAGAGCTCATCTCATGTTTCTGAAGCTGCTGCTGTTCTGTTTGCTCTTGCTGGATAGTGGTTTCTTATGAGGAGGAGTGCAGAAATAGTGAAGTTTCCAGAAGAAAACTGTTACTTGCAAAGGATCCAGCATTGGGAAGAAGCATGTGCTCTTGCTTCATCCAAGCTGTGTGGCCTCTGTGCAGGAGCCAGGCAGCTCCATGTGCGAGGGACAAGCCTTCAAGCTTCAAGCTTTTCCTCCCCAGTGGTTGCAGCCTCTCTTCAGAGGCTTTCCCCAGGAGCAAATCTTGGTAGTATTGTAGTTGAGTCTTCTCTCAAGCCTGATACTGACCAGTTATATATTTCCCCCTCCCCAGTTGTTCTTTCTGTCATCTGGTTAATTCTCCAAAGCACATTGTTTCTGTTCATAATACTGTATGTTGCTTATTAACTAACATCTCTTCACAGCACCAGCACCTCAAACTGATCTGTCTTATGAGAAAGGTTTCTATGACAGTTTTTACTGTGAGTCAAAATGTAGAGCCTTAGCGGCTTTGCTCCTGGCTGATCTGCATTAGCTGAACTCTACTGACCTTGTTCTTCAAGCAGCTTTGATTCTTCACTCAAATCTTTTCTGAGCACTGTTTAATACTCCTACTCTTAGCTCAGCGTGGAGAATACTCCATGATCTACGTTTAGGGTGATGCTCCAGCTGTAATGGTGAAAACACCACCGCTCTGCTTCCTGACTGTAATCCTTCTTCCAGAAGTCATTAAAAGCTGTTTCGTGAATGCAACCTGCATATGTTGTGGGTTTGTGCTGATGGAAATTGAATGTATTACTATCTACCACTTCTACTTGTGAGTCCATGCTTAAGTTCAGCATAAAATGAATTGGTGTAGTTGTGATATACTGTGTCCTACACTTGCTTTGCAAATAGTATTAGTTTTCTAAGGAGAATGAAAGTGTCTGTGACTTTGGGCACTAATTCTCTCTCTTACAGAAAATTGTATTTTCAGCATTCTCAACTGCTGAAATAGTTTTTTTAAATGCTCTTTTATATTTTGATTAAAAGGTCATATTTGAAGACTGAAGTCTATTTTATGTGTAATGGATCTGCTTCTGGAGTGCCTTTGTTCATTAAAATCAGAAAATTAAAATAGAAAAAATAGACAAGGGAAGTGAGGCATATTACACTATTACTTTCATGTTTGGTTTCGAAGGTAAAACTATGTCAAAATGATAATTAGGTTTTGTCCTCTAAATGGCCTTGCTAGAGTACATGCATTGATGGAGGCAAGTCTGGTACTTCTTCCTTTCTGTAGTTAGATAATTCCCAGCCGAGTAGGCTCAGAGAGCCTGCAGCCACTCTGCTAAAATAAAATTATCATACCTAAAACCAGGATGCTTGTAAGCTGGAAATTCATGTACAAAGAGTAGAAGCATAATTCTGAAGACACAGCTTTAGAATTGATTTTGCCTTGGAAAAATGTTTATTAAGAAAAACAGCTATATACATTAAAACTCTGGGCTCAAGCTTCTTGGCAAACTGGCATCCTTCCTAAAAATCATTTTGTTTCAGTGCTTTTGCACCCAGTTTTAAGGTGTCTTTTTTGGGGGGGTGGGTGGTGAAAAAAGTATGTATTTGGATAAGTTTGCACTGTGAGAAGGCACTTTTCACACCTGAAGTAAGTTGCTGCTCTTTATATGAGCCCATTTTGAGGACAAATCAGTATTTACTCATCACTTGGGACACACAACTCTTGCTGGCTGCTTAGGGCCCTGGGGGCTTCCCAGTTAAGAGGTTGTCTTCCATTGCTGCATCCATCCCTGCACTGGTTAAGCTCTCTGCCCTGAGTTAATTACTGATTCACAGATAGGTGGAATGACTGATGCTCTTTAATGTCTTAGCTAAGCTTTGTAAATAGGGGATGATTCCAGCCAGGTAGACAGATTTTCTCTGGTTATACGCTGGGATAATAAAAACTAGAATTAGTATTGTAGCTCAAAACTAATTTTTGCTGAGACTTAATGTTTGCTTTTGTGCTTTCATTTTGATTTTGAAGGGAGAATGTCCAGGTGGGTAGGTTTGCATGCTGCTATGTGTACACACTAAAGCACAAGGAAATTAAAATGCAGTGCTCTAACTTGATTAGGATGTTAGTGGAACTGTTTGTACTAAGGTAAAGTAAGTCATCTCCACTGAAATAGAGACTTAATTTAGGTGCTATTAGAAGTCTGACCCTAAGAGTCTGACTGCTGAGAACTTTAGATCAGGTCTGAGGTCCATCCATGCCTCCGCATGATCCATTCATAATGAATGAACCCTTAGAAATTATGTACAGTCCAAATACAGTTACAGAGTAGACATTCGAACTTAGTAATTCACATTAAAAAAAAAAAAGAGCTGATTGCCTACAAACATGAATTGCTTTACTGCCTCTGTTATGATTATAAAGGAGCTTTCATTTTTTTGGGAGAAATGTTTTTGAACTCTTAAATCTTAAATTTTAAAACTTAAGAGCATTATTTTTCTCACTTTAACCCAGAACTGGCGTAATAATATATTTCTTCCCTCTATCTACCACTCAGAAGTAAAACTCAAATTTATAAAACATTACATTTATGTGATGATGTTACATTAATGGATTAGAACAGAGTCCACACTCAAACCTGATATTCAAAATTCACTTCACTTCAAAAATTAGTGACTTGTATTCAGATGTAATTTCTACTTTTGACTTGTACCTATGGCATCTTCTCAAGGTCCAGTTTCTATTTGCTTTTTTTCAAGTTCCCATTTTCACTTACAGCATTCTGAAGTTTTCCATGTTCCTTTGGGAAGACAGGAGTATCATTGTCCCTCCAGGTCTGTGATGCTGTACCTTGGTTATGCAGATATTGATTGTGATTCTGTGTGATTCTATGATTCCCAAGGACTGCAGAGGTCCAAATCAGCCTTTCCTCTCTGCTAGATTAGCTGAAACAATTTTACCACATAAACTTTGAAGATCATTTAAATGATGCCTCGGTATTATTTTTAAAAGATATTTTTAAATATCTGGCAATCCTCACCTTGAATGCCTCCAGGGATGGGGCCTCAACCACCTCCCTGGGCAACCTGTTCCAGTGTTCCACCACCCTCGTGGTGAGGAACTTCTTCCTAATGTCCAGTTTAAATCTACTCTTCTCCAGTTTAAAACCACTGCCCCTTGTCCTTTCACTACAGGCNTTGCTCATGAAAAGAATTTTTATTTAAATCTTATTTAATACCATTGTTCTCAAAGATAACCCTATGTGCATATATGCATTAAAAATGTTTCAAGTTATTGTTATGACCATGAACATTTGATAAAGCAGAGTGATTTGGCTTTACCTTTCATATTCTTAATGGTCACTGTAGATAACAGGGCTACTTATACTTCTAGATAGTAAAACTGTAACATAGAGAAAATGAGAATTGTGGAAGGGAAAAGATAGAGTTATATGGTGTCTGTAAAATGTGGAAAGGTAAAGATGAGAGGGAGCAGAGGGCTTTCGAAGAAATGGAGGTAATTTAAACTCTCTTCTATCAGTGTTAGGGGTAACAAAAACAAGAGTAAGAGTAGAATAATAGGCTAAGTGGGAAGGGGAATGAAATGTCAGTGACCTGCTACAGCAACTGTTATCAGCTTGTACTTCCATTTTTACCAAACAGAATCAGGAAAATGATTTTCTGAATGAGTTGAATATTAACAGGGATTTTAGTAATTTAAAGAGAAATCTTAAAACAGTAGTGGTGAAGTTCAAAACGTTTGAGTAGATGCACCTGAAGAATTAATTTGGCTGATGTATTGTAAAGCAGCAGGCCAGATGGTATGAATCCAAGAGTTATTAAAGTCTACAGGAAGTAATTGCACCTCAGGTGGTCATTTTTAATGTCTCATTTGTGAATGACTGAGTAGACCAAGGTTGTGATTTTCCTGAGTCCTTCAGCCAACTATTTCTTCTGCAGCGCAATGACAAAATGTAAAACCTTCTGAGGACTTAAGAAATGAGTCAAGAAAAGACTTAAAATACTGCCTAGTGAATCTTATTCTATTGGTTTTATTCTTCTGAAATGGACAAGCACTCAGTTCAAATAAAAATGTTTGATACTCTGAAATACAGTGCAAGGATGTTGCTGTTCTCTGTCCACTGAAAACTTCACTGATATTAAAATACTTGTATAATTTTATTTTTCTTTCTAACCCTACTAAGTTTTTTTAATTGCATTAATATAACTGTGCTAAATGCTATGCTTGCATGAATTTTTGGGCTGGCAAATCTATTGCCAGCCTTTCAAAATTTTGAAGTTCTGAGTTTATGTGTTTTGTCTTCTGAGGTTTTCTTTTCACAGAATCTTCCATTCCTGTGGTATAACAAACCCATGATACCAGTTTGAATATAGTGTTAGATGGAAAGCAGACAACTGAGATAGAAGATTTGTAAATAAGGATATAAAAAAGTGGAAACACACCACATAGTTACATTTTAGGCAGCTCTTCAGGTTTAGATTCGTGGTGTTTCTGTAATGGAAATTTTCCTTTGACCTTGTATCATCTGTGTTACCTGTTGTATTTAACTGCAGTTGGATTCTGAGTCCCTTATAACTGATAAAATGCTTCAGTTTTGGCAAGTTTTGTGGAGTGATTCTGGTAGAAGACAAAAAAATGAGAGGGTATAGAGTGTGGCTACTTTGTTGCCTGTGTTTCTGTTCAAGTTAGCACAAGCAAACCTTTTTTTTTAGTGTAGTGTTTTGTGCCACCGTTTGTGGTACTTAATGAAGTTTTAACTATCCTGTGATTATCAATCTAAACTAGGTATAAAAATTTCTGTTGTAATCTTGGAAGACAGTGACCCATTAAAGATGTATGATTAAAAATGAGATATATAATTGAAAATGTGATTATTGTTTCTTTATATATACATTTATGTGTTAGTGCTATCTGGAACTATCTAGGTCTGCCCTGAATTTAGCTGTCATTAACTTGCTGCTCTGGTACAGATGTCAGGATAGATGTGGGTCATGAAGATCTCCTCCTCTGAGAGGAGAGTAGCCTTATTATAATTTATTTTTCCTGTAAGAACAGATCTTTTGGAAGTCTAGTCACAGCAGAAGGAATTGCTGGGGAGGTAGAGCCATACACAGTCGATTGTGCTGTTTGAGCTGAGTGAATTTCCACTTGCTTTTCCTTGTGCCTGTCAGTTCCTAGCTGACAAGGATTTTTCAGGAGCTGTCTTCTACATTTGAGCCACAATTAGTTGTACCTATGATTTCTTCCATTCATGTGTCTAATTACCTGATGGAGCCTGCAAATCAAGTTGGCTGCTGTCAGAGCACAAGTAATTTCACTTTCAATTTGGAGCACAAGTGGAGGAGTAGTGAAGATTTGCAGCCTTAATGCGTGGTCATGAAGCAAACTGCCGAGTATTGTTTGTGGGCACTTCCTCATAAAGCAGCTGCAGTTAAGGCACTGATTTGATTCTTCTCCTTTGTCCTATAACAATAGCCTGACTTGTAGTCTGAATCATATGTTTTTCTTTTCTCTGTCACCTTCACATTAACACAGTAATTATTGGGTGGCTGGCATATTACAGAACAAGTCTCATTTTTTAAAGCAGTTTATCATCTTTTCTTGCTTGGTACGCTTAAGTATTTGAAGTTGCAGCTTTGAAATAAATCACTTGACAAAAGCTTCAGGGGTTTCTTTCATTGGTCGTTTGCAGGCTTACCTAAATGTGCCACAAATAACCTCTGGGAATGCATAGAAAACAGAAAATAAAACATTCTTACTGCGGAGTCTTGCAGTGCATTGACTACAGATACAGACAGGGGTCTGTGTTGGGTCCAGTCCTGTTTAANAGGTACATTTTTTGGTAGATGCTGAGTGGTATATGGACAGCTCTTGGGTAAACTGCATTTTTTGATTGCCTCTTTGGTAAAGGCACCCAGAAGAATTAATGTATATATTTTGAGTAGCTTCTTGTTTCAGAAGCTGACATATACAGTTATTGTTGGTGCAGCAGTACTTTGCAAAACTTTTCATTATTCTCTTGGATGTGTTCTGATGTCTAGCTTTTTTAATTCAGTTTTTCTTTCATAAAGAACAATCTAGCTTTCTGCTTGTAGTAAGATGTAGGTACTCCTCATAACTGCACAGGATAAAAATACTCAAGTAATAAAATTAGCAAGTCAAAATGTCCTAGTTCAATTTCCTTGCAAAATCCTGTCTGCAGTGTTCTTTCAGATTGTATTATAATCATGTGAAATAATATATATGTACTCTTCCAGGGGAAATAATGGAATAATTACCACCAACATCTGCTTTACTAGGTCAGAAAAATGACTTTTCTAAAATTGCCTGAGTGTACTATATTCCAACTATGTTAAATAAACAGCCAGTTTGATGTATTATAATTAAGAATAACATCAGCAATACAGATACGCAGTTGTTACACTGGATGAGAAACTTCAAATTCTTTTCCTGTAAGATGTATTGCTTCAATTTCTTTTGCTGCGTCATGTTGAAACAGCATGCAATTAAACTCCCATGTTGTTTTGCAAATGATTCTGTTGTAGACAGGTTGTCTTGATGGACTGATGAGATTAATACCTTTATTTCACTTCAAAATGTGTGATAAGCCATCCTTGTTGCCCTCAAAGACTTCTGTAGAAAACATTAAAGGAACTAGAACTTCAGGTCACTGATTTTAGAAGTTAAGCATTTGTACTGACACTAGTTTTCATGAAAAAAAAAAATCACTGTGAGTTGTTCCCAATTACCCCCAAGAAAGTCTAGATGAGAAGACTGTGCACAGAAGAAGTCTTGGAGCATTCTGTCACTAAGAGGTATGATGAGGTTATTTGCAAGACTTGTGATGACCAGTACAACTGGGGGCTGGGAGAGGCACAAATGGCAACTAACTGGTCAGTCAGACCAAGTTGTGTCAGAGTCAGTTTTGTCAGAACCACTCTTGGTTTGATTTGCCCCAAATTTTGTTTTTGTCTTTTTCTGTCTTCTGACTCTGTTGGTGAGGAAGTTAGAAAGGACAGAGTTCAGTCTCTGGACTTTGTTTTCCTACTCAATGTGCTGCACAACAGCTACTTTAGTAGTTGGTTTGTGTTTTCAGTGTCATGTACCCAGCAGAGAGGCATGGGGGTTTGGCTGCCATGTCACCACAATCTTTGACTTGAGGAGTTGCTTCCTCCCGAGGGCTGCTGTAGCCAGAAATCCTGGGTGCAGTGTGTAGCTAGCTGCTCACTCTCTCACTTGGTGTGGTGTCAGGTCAACTTTAAGGATCTTTGGACTAGTTTTAATGTTATTCAAAATTTTGACCCTGTGGGAACAGCTAGAGCTGCCTAAAGTTGTAACCTTATCAGATGTAATGTAGCTGCTCCCAGAAAATTTAATTAAATTATTTGCACAAAGGAGACAAGGATATAAAGGATTATTCAGTTATTCAATAGGGAATAAGGATCATATGGTACTATGAGCTGTAGAAAACAGGAAGAAGCCCCATAGGTGCAGAATCAACAGAAGATGTGAAGAAGGAAATTCTAAAGCGAAAGTCAGATATTAACTATTCAATCAGTTTTGGTGCTATTCCATTTTTGAGAATTAGTTAAAATATAATTCTTGGCATATTTCCACAAATTTGAAAAGACATTTGTTGATTTTTGCCACCTATATGTGTAGAAAACCATACTGAAGTTCAATGAGTGGTTTGTTTGCTTTAGTTTTTTCCTGTTTCTGCTCTGGAAGTGATTTTTATTTTATAAACATTCAAGATTACCAATAAACCTGTTTTTGCATGGCATGAATCTAGAAAAACTCTGCTTTTGCGTCTTGTTAAATTAGTTATTCAGATTAGTTGTCCTTATAGGTCTGGATTCTAACTTCTAATAGCTCATTTTTGAGGACAGACTGAATATGTTTCTTTAGTCTCTGAAATTATGAATTTGAATTTGTGGAATCATGGAGTATCCCAAGAATCCATTATAGCTGTGTCACCTCCCAACTTCCATCCCACTCCTTCAGCCTACCTGTTGTGGGGTTAAAAAAAAAAACAAACAGAGGAAGCTTTGACAGTGTGCAAGCACTGTTCAGCAATACCCAAAACATTGATTTGTTACCAACACTGGTGTAGGCACAAAACCAAAACACAGCACCATATGGGCTGCTATGGAGAAAGTTAACTCCATCACTGCTGGTCTCCCAGTACAGTACACCAGTCTGGAAGTCCCTCTCCATGCATTAACTAACTGGTAGCAGAGGTGAATCTAGCAGGATCACTGTTCAGCCCTTCAAAATCTATCAACTGGAGCAAACGAGATCTGAATCAATACTGAGAGAAATCACATAATCACAGAATCATCTCAACTAGACAGTCTTTCTTCTCTAACAAAATGCATATCTTTATGTCTGATTAATTTATCTGCTTTAAGTGAAATTCCATTCTTCAGAAAAGCAGGTAACTTAATCATGAAGAGGACTGTGAAAAACTAAACGATAAATTTCTAATCAGAGCCCAGTGATACTGGCTGAATGATTTTGTTTGCTACAGTTTTGTTCACAAATATTTACATAAAGAGATGCTGCTTTAACGTTCTCACATGACCTTGGGAAACTCATCTGTCTACTCCCATAGATCCCCATAAATGCAAAGATTATTCTCTTTCCTAGTACTGACAGTCTTTGGCTTATTTACATTTTAATTTATTTATAGAAATATTGCCTTATTTATCTGTGTGTATATATATATATATATATATTGAGTGATAGATGTATGTATGTACATACATATGTGCACACAAAGGCTTATTAAGGCACATTTGGATTTAAATTCCTTGTTTTATTTGCATATATTTTATGTGATAAGCTAGAAACAAATATAAAAATATATTTAAAATAACCTTTACAAATTTGTTCCCTATTTTGACAATTCCTGCTATAATATCACTCATCTGAAAAAAAAAGATTTTTGTCAAATCCATTCTCCAGGACTCTTAAATGGCATAAATTAAGCATGTGGACAAACATCTGAACAGTGAGAAACTCCAAAGGGTGATTTTGTTTTTTCCAGTCTAACAGTGGTCTTAACTTTAAAGTTATGCTCCAGTGCAGAGCTTGGTGTTATAGCACTACTTCAGTTTGAAATGTAAAATCATATAGCGTAAACCTTAATTTGACTTATGTGACATTACTGCAGTATAGTAACCTTTCCTGGTTTTCTAGCCTTCAGTGAAGTGTAATATTATGTTGTCAAACAGACCTGCTTATTAATGCCAAAATCGACTATGTCAGTTTTAAAAGTAGTTAAAAATACTTTTCAAAGCTTTTTTTTTCTTTTTAAACAAATCAAGCAAAGTATAATCTATTTTCTGGGTAATGAAAAGGACAAATTCTAGCAAGCGACTTTGTTGTAGCTGTAGAAAGAACTGTAGGTATGCAACATTCATAGCCTGTCTTCATCCATTTCTTTATGTCTTTTTTTTGGAGATATTTTACTTGTCTGAGGGATTTTTCTTCAACATCATAAGAATGGAGGAAATATGTTACTATCCTGTGACATTTCATTAAAGTTTGGATCAATAGGAATGTGTGAAAATACCTTTTTGGCCATAAATGACTGTGCCACTATTCATATAGACTTCTTCCTTTATATCACAGTAACCTAAATAAAATAATGCTTGTACCTGCTGCTTTGCCATCTTTTTCTGCCCTTGGCATTACTTACTTTGGTAAAATACATTATGAATTTTCTTTAATTATAGGAGGAGAATTGTTGATCTGCTGTAGATACTAATGATGCATGGGCTCACTGGAAAGGGGCCGATTACTTTATTTCTGTGTAATCTTGCAGGCAGTGTTCAAGATACAGAGAGAGCTTTTCTTATTCAGACCAACATCTCATTAGCTTCAAGAAGAGACTTATGTGAGGAAGAGAAGATGTAGCACAGTGTGAATATTGGAGCTTTTGTCTGATGATGACATAGGGAACATAACCTGAAGCCACATCAGGGCTTGCAGTGAGCCTCAGACCCCAAAAGAGTGTGTGACTCCTCTTGATAATAAACTGTCTGGAGGTGAGATTTGTAGGGAAGATTGGATGAGTATTACAAATAGATGTATTTAATAAAGTAGCTGTTCTACTTAGGAACTTGTTAAAATCCTTTTGGGTGGATATCTTTAGCTTTCACATACCTTTGAATCTCAAGACACATCTTGCCAGAACATTGTTATTCTCCCTTATTCTCCAAATATTTCTGCTGGACTGGAAAAAGAATGCAGTATTTTTAGTTCTGAAACTTTGGTAGAAACAAACTGTAAAAGATTGTGAACACAGGATGAAAAGGGCTAACAGCTTCGAAAAATACTTTGTCTCAGCAAAGTTGCCTCTGATACTGCAATAACTCTGTGACATTGTACTTGTTCATGGAAGTCTCTAGCATTGAGCTCAGCTCCAAAAACCAAAGGAATTCACTTCCCTGCTGTAGCTTGTCTCTACATCATGACTGGGTTTTATTTCAAATATAAACCAATTTTGTCATCCATTGTTATTTTATCCAAGTCTACCTCTGCCTGAGCTACTCAACAGTCCTTTTTGCAGTATTTTCATGACCTGCATTTTACATAATTCTTTTACTATTGTGCACCATGATACACTGCTTTTCCTCCCTTGCTTTCCTGTGCTGCAAATGTGAATACTACTGTGTTTATAAAACAAAAAGTGGATGACCACAAATTTTGACTTGTGCATGTGCCATGTACTTGTGATTGATTGTGGTGACCCCATTTTCTCCCTGCTTTTGTATTTAGTATGTGGATAAGCAATGACCAACATTTTGAACTCATCTGCTGTGCTTAGGCCTCAGACAGGGATTTCAGTAGAATGCTTTAGAAGTTTGGCTTTTACTTGTTTGTTTAGTGTAATAGCTAGCTCATTGTGCTTGAATAAATGTTGTAAGGTATGCTGCAAAATTAGTTGGAAGATGTGAAATGCATTCTTAATGCTAGTCATAATAAATTAAGTAAATTCTATAAATGTTTCTGATATTTATTTGTGAGTAGTTGGAACTAAAGGCATTGACAACTGTTCCAAAATATCAAAAATTACCAAAATTCAGTTTGTGAGTGGGCACTTGCAGGCCCAGGAAAAAAAAAATCTCTACTTAGAAATAATGAAGGATGAAAAACCCCTACAAAATGTTTTGAAAGGTTGAGGAAATAACCTAACCAGTGTGGCTGATTAACTCTTCTCAGAATGACTTATATGTGCACATTTTTTCTTTTTTAGTTTATTTTTACTGAGACAGAGATGGGTTTTGTCTTCTTTTATTTGTTTTGGATTGGACTGGGTTTTTTTTCAGTTTGGCTCTGCAAAAGGAGGAGTTTCTCTTACCAGTGCAGCCCAGAGAAATAAAAATATGATGACAGATTGTTCCTAGATCCAAATCCTGCACCTGTTCTAAGCAGGGTAATTGCTAACAAGCTGCTCTCATTTTAAAATGCCTGTTACCCACAGAGCTGATGGGGAGTCATGCATTCCTGTGGAAGTGCCATTTTACAGAGACTCTGAAAAGAAGTGCCAATGTTTTAATGAATAAAGATATTGACCGGGGAAAGTAATTGTATGACCATAATCATTCAGACAAGAACTGGAGCAACAGGATCTTATAACACGTGGAATTGTAAAGGGAGCATGAGGGATGAAAATGAGAGGTTCATATGCAAATGGATTATAACTATCCTCTGCCACTTTGTGGATCTGTTTTTTAGTATCTCTTGCTATCTAGGCCATGGGATTAGTCAAAAACAGCTGGGAAGGAATGGATGCAATTATTTCATCACAAATTCTAAATGCTTGCTGTGGTAATTTGCCCACAAATAGTACACTGCAAAATCAAGGCAGGTAGTATTTAATATCAGTTGCAGATCAGCTATGTAAAGAACTCTGTAAAGATTGAAGTCTTTTTTATTAAAAGTACCCTGGATCTGTCTTTTAAACACATGAGATACAACATGAAAGTGTTTGTCTTTTAATGTTTATCACCTTTTCTTCATGTTTGGGAAGTGCAAATGGTAGAGTTTAATGAAATAGATGCTGGAGGAGTCATTAAGTGATATTGTGATTACATCTAAGCCACAGACTGAGGCTCATTCTCATTTCTACCGCAAAGCAAATTACATTTGCTTTTCCTACTACAGAGTACTTTGCCCCTGAAATTCTTACCAAAATAAGGGAAGGCTAATAATTCTTAGACCATTCTTCTGTAGAATTTGGCCTGGTGACAGTTCAGAAACAGTGTGAAAAAACAAAAAGACAAAAGAAAGAAAATGATTCATTCAAGGTTTCAGAAGAAAACTAGGATATACTAGGAGAAACTGTTACAGCCTGTGGTTCTTCTAATATACTTTGCTGCCCTTAGTACCTTAACACAGTCTAGGAGTAAAGACCAGTGTGCATCTGCACGCTTGTACCACATCAAGCTGGTAAAGTTTACTGCAGGCTGCAGAAATAATGGCAGAATCTCTGCTTTTGCTTTGAGCTGTAGCCAGCTGTACACAGCAGAAATAGTTTAAACTGGTAGAAAACTCTTAAATTTTAAAGTCAAATGCATATTTTCTCTATTTGGCTCATCACAACATTTATCACCTCAATCAGCTGTGGCATGAGCATGTAGTTGTATAAGGAAAAAATGGTTTTAGTTAAATGCCAGCTTATAGGGTTAGCTTCTCTCTAAAACTGTGGACTTTATTTCTTCTCCCAAAGGGGATGTTGCATTTTAACTAACCTGCCTCTTCTGCAAAAGCTTGGCAGAGGCACTCTTTAGTCCTCAGGCTTTAGGCAGAGCCCTTCACTGTGCCTGCTTGCACCAGGCAGTGTCCTACTGTTTCTGTAATTATTGCCATGGTAGAAATTGTTTTGTGGTTCACATAAGTAGTTTTTCAAGAAATCAGGAAAGTGCTATTAAGATAATTAAACCCCCTTACTTACTAATGCAGCATGTTACAGCAATATTTTCTGACCTTTTGTTGTCTCCGTTGTACACGCTTGCTAGAAAAATTATGTCTTAAAGGCTTTTTATCCTCATTGATTAACAATAAAACTGTGTGACTCAATAAGCTTTAAGAAGGAAGCTATGATTTTTTTTCTGGTTATGCTGCTTACTAAAAAGAATGCAAGTTTATTCAGATAAAAATATGGAAATATTTCAGAATATTTTTTTCTGGGCTTCTTTAAGGTTCAAGACATTCTTTTTCCCAAATCCATATTCCCAATACTACTTAAAAGGAAACAGCACTCTTAAAATATAAGAACTTGCATTTCTGTGTCAAGGAATAAAAAATGTTTCTGTATGAAATAAATTTAATGGACATTAGTTTCATGTTGTTATTTCTATTGTAATAGGAGCTTGGGTTGTATCTTCTTGTTACATTCAGCTGTAACACAGCCATTATGGAGGTAAT
The DNA here is from genome assembly GCA_013396975.1 of Bucco capensis. Lineage (NCBI taxonomy): Eukaryota > Metazoa > Chordata > Aves > Piciformes > Bucconidae > Bucco > Bucco capensis. The sequence goes on from VWZO01017575.1 coordinate 744,832, forward strand.
TGTGTAGGGTTTTTTTTTATTTCCAAGATGAAATATCCACATCAGACGCTGCAATTTATCCAAAAATAGAGAACAGCTCCTCTGAACTGCTGAGGTTACATGCTACAGATTGTGAAATTCAAAGACATGTCCTACTAGCGCCTAAAAAATTTTCCTGCTTGTAGTGGATCAGTTCATCATCAGTCAGTAAACTGTGTTTGCAGGGGGAGTTTATATTTAGAAATTAGCCTAGAAAAGAAGAGAGAATAATGCTTCAACATATTTGATTTATATTTGCTTTATATATTTCCTGGATCTAGTTTTTCAGCATTTCCCTCTGAAATCCCTTGTTTGCAGTGGTAAGTAGGATTTAGCATAGGGGATAGCAAAGGGTTGAAATGGCTCGTGTTCTCCTTTGAGAGCCTCAACCTGTCTGCACCTAGCTTCTGCAGATTTTTGTTTTAGCCTTTTTTTTAAGTTACTGTTGCAGAATATTGATGTGACCACTTAATTACACTCTTTGCAGCCTCTGTAATGCCATATAATACCTGTTTTTGTAGAACTAGTGTGACAGCAAGTTACACCTTTTCTTTTAGAAGTCTTTTCAACAGAGATTAAATGGAAAAAAATTAGAGAACAGAAAGTTTAGGCTTTTAGGCTAGAACTTCCCTTTATTTGCAGATGCTGAATTTACTGATTGTAGTGATTAAAAACTCATGGTAAAATGTGGTCTTTGGCATTTGGCAGGGATAGGCCAAAAGCATTAGCTTCTACAAAGCTGGTATACATTTTTGTATGCATGCAGTAAAATGAATTTTTCTCTTTGTAGCTGTGTTTTAGTAAGGTATTACTCAATCACAAATTACATTCAGAGATATATATTACCTAAGGATTGTTTTTGGCAACAATGCAATTAAATGGTTTGTGAAAAAGATACTTTAGATAATGAGAAAACCTGCAGTTGTATTATGCTTTGAACAGCCATTTTCTGATTCATTAGAGCTAGATTGTAAAATCTACCACAGTATTGTAGGTAGTAATATATATAGAAAACCATATTCAAAAGTTGATTTTTTTTTTTTTACACCACATTAATAGAAGAGCCTATTTAGAAATTAGGTCCTTAAATCTTCTGCATCTTCATTGTTGTTTTGTGTCAGTTAGCAGTTAGTTACGGTGAAACTATATGTCAAAAGCTTCTCATTGTATGGCTCTCTATGATGTTTGCTCTTGTATAACTCTTGTCTTCTCCTCATACTTAAAAATGACAGCTTCTATTTTGCCAATGACACCTAGTCTAAAAAAAATCTATTTAACTGCCTTTTGCTTATGACCATTTTGAAAAGCAGTGCAAAGCTGAAAGTATTATTGAAGAACAGCAACTTACTCTGTTTTAAAACTCTCTAGGTTATAGTCCAAGAGGTGCATTCGTTATCATTGTGAAAGTTGATTAAAAATGTTCTTGATACTGGTTATACTGTATATTCTAGTATTTCATCAAATTTTTTTGTTTGTGTACATTAACCTCACATTCACAAATGCCTTATCAGAATGTTGTCACTTATATTGAAACATTGACATGACCTTTTAGTAAGTTCTAATCTAATAATTTGAAACTACTCATAAATTTTATCAAAATATTAAAACCAAGTACTTTATTCTTAGTCGGAGATAAGTCCTTCTTTTTATGCCAGTCTCCAAGATTTTCAGCTAGCTGGAAGCTTCCCTTCTTTCTCACTGTGTGTACCTGTAAGCTTTATGTTTGCTATTAGATGTTGTGGTTTGAGTTAGAACAGAACTAATTCTGTTTTGTGGTTTTACTTCTCAGCTAAGCTTCTTCTAATTAACTGCACTTTTTGAAGTAAACAGCATGCTTTCACAGGCAGTGCCTGTTTCTGGTAGTGATAAGACCCCATGTTTACAGTTATCACCAAGGATTGGTATGCAAACAAAGGACACTGCTGGATCTTATGTGCCATATTGGGGGATGCAGAGTAAAAGGCTTCATCTGTGGAGAGGAGCAGACAGTTCAGGTGACCCTAAATTGACCAACATATACATCATATCCAGTATAAAGCTGAGGGACCACAAGGGTCAAGATCACTCTCACTCTTGCCCTGTCTTGCTCTCTCTTGCTCGCTTTCTCCCCTTTAATGGCTGGTGTCTAAGGAGCACTCTATCCATCGCGTGTTTGATCCCACTTTCTGAGTTCCTGAATTCAGCTCCTTAATCTGGCTCCTGTCTGCTGCTGAGTCTGGGACTTCTCCCACAGCATCAGTAGTGATGGTGACTAGTTGCCATCAAAGGGGTTGGGTTCAGTATTGTCCTTGTATATATTTGTATATATTCATTTCATTATTATTATTTCCATTAAAGTAGTTTTAGTTTTCTTTTCCAATCCATAAGTCTCTCTCCCTTATTCCCTTTCTCCTCCCCTTGGGAATGGAGAAGGATTAATGGAGAGCATCTATCATTTGTTTAGTGGCCCGTCCTAGCCCTTGACACTAGATTTGTTTGCTTGTAAAAGTTTGCAGAAGTACTTAAAATGGAGATTTATTTTTAGAAACTGGATAATATTTATATCTGCAGAGAAGAACCTTCTCTTAGTACATTTACTTTAGAGGCCTTGGTACATTTATCAAGTTGTCTTTTGGAATAGAGTTTCACAATTCTCTGAGAGTAGTTACTGTTTTCTCATCACCACTTGCTTATATAAACTGCTACTTCTGTTAAAATTGGAAATTGTTAGGTGTCATAGAAGTTTGTATTTTCTAGTCTGTGCTATTGACATTAAAATAATTCTGGAATCTGAGTTTACATGCAGGATGTAAAAGTTTTGTATTTCTGTGAAAAGGCTGGATATTCTTGCAATATCAGCATAGCTGTGGCTGTCCAGAAGTAATTGAGCCATGCAGTTCTCATATCCTAGGGATCAGCACAAAGACTTGTGAAGCCATCATGCAGACCTTGAAGACCAACCATCTTTAAGGCTAGTCAGGCAGTTGCTGTGATAATTAGTACTTAATGAGTTATGAGTGAATCAGAAGGAGGAGAAGAAAACAATGGGAGCAGGCAAGTTTGCAAAGGGTTGGGAAACAGGGACAATGGGATTGGGAAAGGAGATGTCTGCCAGGGGTTCCTGCTTACACCATGTTTTCCCCTCTGCCTATGGAAGACAGGACTCCTGAACTTTAGTGAAAGAAAATAAAATACGGACATCAATGATGCGTTGTTGGTTATGATAGTCAGGCTTCTCCTGTATGGTGATGCCCAGGAAGCTGCACAAAGTTCAGTCTGAGAGGGACTGCCTGCTAATGCTGTGCTGTAACTGTCCTTAGTAATTTCCTTCTGTGTGCTATAATTGAACATCATTTTCTGCCATTCACTCAGTATCAACACCAAAGAGGGTGTCTGTGTAATACTCAAGATGTACAATTACTTTTACAGCCACTGGGAGGGAATGACTGAGAGCAGCCTGGGTGGGCTAGCTGCCATTTACCACTAGGCCTGAGCTGGCTGCAGTTGTGAAGAGGGGAAGGCTCTCAGGTGAAGGAGTTTATCCTGTGAAGACCAGCTGTGGCTTAGGGTGTAAACTGAGTAGACAGACTGGCTACTTTTCTCCTCTAATGAAGCTAAAAATCTCTAAAATGAGCAAGCCTAGCAAGGCCCAGGTGAGGCAGGAGTTTGAGGCCCAGTGGGTGTCAGCCATATCAGGATGGTGGCTGTTGGTTGCTGGGAGCTGTGACAGGCTGAGGTCCCTATGGAGTCCTTGATGAATTGCTTACAGTGTTTGTAAGGGAATTCCTCTGGCATTGCCTGAAGATAAGTAGAACTGAACAGTTACAGGGTTAAAAAAATTAAGTGAATAAAGGTACCGTTAGAGATGCTGTTCTGGGTGGTTTATGGGGTGGAAGTGGTGTACAGCCAAGTGGGCACAAAAATGTTGTCATTTTCTGTTGTTGAAATTATTCTATTCCTTTCTCATAATTCAGAAAACTGAAATTAAATAATATGTATGTGGAAAAGTATTAATATGCCACTGGGAGATTATAAAACATCAGAGGGGCTTTCCAATGACTTAGCCCTCCCCATAGAACAAGATGCCTCAAGTGACAGAGTTGCCCCCATCCCTCTGTCCTTTTGTCTGGCAGAAAGGGGAAAGTTAAAAGAATATTCTTGCTATGTATTTCAAATCAAATAGGAGAGACTCTCTTCTTTTGTAGCAGTTGCTCCCTATGTGTTCAGTGGAGAGCAAGACTTACAGCAGCAGGTCATGAGGAGAGGGAAAGGCTTTTATATGGTGTTGTCATCAAGGGCAAACGTGGGCTAAAGCCCACATTTTTTACACCACTTGATATTTAGCTGGAGGTTAGTGGAAGCTTGTGCATACTGTGAAGCACTCATGTAGCATGAATCAACTTTGTTAGCAGGCTGAAGTGGAATCTTCTAAGGTTCTCCCAGGTTTCTCTTCCCAGAGACGAGAAACTGCAGCAATTTGGTTTTGAGATAGTAAAGGCATGAGTAATTCTGGCAGAGAAACATTTATGCTTGCCAGCTACAGAGAGAGAAAATAGTATTTTCTGTGAGAGAAAGTTAGGAGCATATGAAAGAACGGTCATACTGGTTTTGTTATTCCATTCTTTGATGTTTGTGTTTTGTTTGGTCTGAGCTTATACCATGAACACAGGCAATGTGTTGTTATTACTGACAAACCTAAATGTCATCTGGCTGGAGTTAATAGGAGTTAAACATGTAACCACAGAGAATGTAGGTTTAAGTGTATTAGTAGTTACAGAAGCATTCATTCAACATTTGTTATAAGCTCCTTGTTTTTTTATGAGTAATGAGGGAACAGTTTACAACTGAAGTACTGTATAGAAGAGCTGTGTGGATTCGGATGGAATACTTTAAGCCTCAGGCAGTTTTGTAAATGTTTTCTATTACAAATAAGTTTAATAGTGTACATTAAAAAGGATGTGTATTTAAACCTTTATGGTCCATACTACATTAGGTGGAATTACAGTAAATTGCTGCGTTTCATTTCTGTAATTATCTTATAAACTGTTAGTTGATATTTTCCTGAAGTTTATGTTCAGCACATTTGAACATGAGTTCTATTTTGGACAGCTTATATAAGCTCATTTTGTTGTCTCTTAGGGATATAAAATTACATATATATTTAAAAACAAGTTGTCTATTAAAAAAGCATGAGTTGCACACCTTTGGATGACTGTGTGTACTATTGAGAGGGGAGAGATCTTGGTCACCTCCCATGCTGTGATTATGAGTATGCACAGAGCAATTTTCCTATCTCTAATTGTTCTAGAAGTATATGATTATGAAACATGGTCTTTTCCTTTTATTATATTTTTTTCCATTCCTGTAGGAACTTGGAAGTAACAGCCCTCCGCAGAGGAACTGGAAGGGAATTGCTATTGCGCTGCTGGTGATTCTAGTTGTTTGTTCACTCATCACTATGTCTGTCATTCTTTTAACGCCAGGTAACCTACTTCTTTATTTTATCTTACTGAAGGTGTATGATTCATAATGCAGTTATTAAAATGACATGTACATTTTAAAGAATCTCTTGCGCTTAAATATTTTCTGACTAGTGTAAATTTGGTGCCTGTAGGGACTCAAGAGTTACTAGAGGTCTTGTGAAGCAGAAGAATTTAGCTTTAGCAGTAGATCCACAGGATTGTGTGAGCCTTGAGACAGCTATAAGCAGTTCTCATTAGCCCCAGCAGGTGTGAGCTGACTTTAAGGTTTTGTCACTTGTGTCTTGGTGTAATTTCTAGTTCTACTTCATGGATGAGCTAAAATAAAGCTATATGTCATGGAAAACTAATACTGAGAATTAAACTTCTCACTGAATCAGAAGCGTGCATCTTTCATTTGTACAAGCACAATCTTCCCATGTCTTTGTCTCAAAAGTAAAGGGGAAGTTATTTAACAGTTCATTTGCACACAAAAAAAAAGAGGGCCAGTAGTAGACAAGAAAAGAATTTGAACATATAAAGTAATTATGCTTTTGTTGTTGTTTTTGTTGTTTTAATGAGTTACTTTCTGTCTTTCTTTCTTTTTACTGCTAGGGCAGCAACCATTTAAATAGGTCTAAGAACTTGAGAGAAGGAACACTGCACACCTTTAAAAAAAAAATCTTTGGATTCTTTTTGTCAGATTTAAAGTTAAAATGTAAAGTACCTGATTAGGATGGCATGACCTAGATTGTAAGTATTGCTCTGTGGGTGTTCTGCCATGCCAGTGCCCAGTTTGTGTAAACCAAAGAATTAATGAAGTGCTTTTTAGTTAACTGATGGTTCCAGACAATTTGGCCACTGAATGACCACTTCCTATCAGGGGAAGCTCAGTGGGACTGTGCTTGAGCAAGTGCAGTAGTAGGTGGCTTGAAAGGGAAGTGGTGAGACTGAATGGAAATACAGAATGGAATGGAATAATGTGGATTATCCTGCTTCCTCTGTTTTGTATAAATATCTACTACATATGTGTGGTGCTGTCCAAGGAATGATACAGAAATGAAAGTTTGCTTATTTCTACATAGAACATTTTAAGAAAAATAAGAGGAAACTTGTGCTGCTGTGGTCTCAGTTTCTTCAGTGACTAATAAAACATTGAAGATTAGTGGTAGTGTATCCTGCAACAGTTTAAGACAGAAGACTGTCTTTTCAAGGAGATGTAAATATTTTTAAATTTATTAAAATCTCAAAAGTGCTATGCTGGAATTCACAATAATAAATATCAGTTCTAGCATCAGAATTATTAATGATTTAAAAATGTAAATTGAATTCTTTGGCACTAGTGGGAAAAATAATAGGCAACCTAGGGAAATGTTAGGGTTTTCTTAATATGTTAAAAATGCTCAGTGAGTTATAATATCTCTGAGGCTATTTCAAGATCCAGAGAACTTGCTTGAAAACTTGATATAAGCTGGGACCTACATTTCGGTTCAAGTCATGCAAGTGAAAACTGGTTCTGTCAGCTCAAATGCTCTAAGATATCCCATAGAGACTGTGAAGTTTTATACACATAAAAACCTTTTCCCCAGAATGATCTATGTCTGTAAATCTGGGGTTTCTTGTGGGGTGGAAATGCTTACCAAAGAAAGCTTTGGAGGTATATTGTAGGACATCTACTTGCCCTATTTTGATCCTAATTAGTCTTGTTCCCCCTTTACTTTCATGATTAATTAATATGTTTTTGGAAGAAAATATTCTGATACTGTGCCACTTTGCTGGCAGGTACTAAGCACTGTAGATGATGTTACCTGGTCTTGAAGATGTGTAAGATCACTTTGAGATGTTTAGCATTTGAGGGGAGGAAAAGCTTGGAGACTCTTTCACAGGTGTGGCTGTTGCAAGGTGCTCAGTTCTAAGGTCATACCAATCTGTTGTTGTAAATACTTGGCTTTGCAATTTCTTCTCATAAAATAGAATAGACTTGAATTAAGATATTCAGTACAATAGTGGGTATTTTGTCCTATGTTACCTTAGAAGAGTTCAGAGTGCATTGCTTTTCATTTCTAATACTATTTTCGAGCATCAGAGAATTCTTTTGTCATTTAGTTCTGCCTGTACTGGTGGGTGCTTTTTAGATTTCATGTAAATTCCCTAAATACTGTACATCATGCTGCTTCTTTTTATGGAGATACCGGATGGTGGTTGCTCAGAAGCCTGACTATTTTGTTGCCTGTTTTGTGGAGTCAAAAGTGTGTTTACTCACATGTCATATCTGACAGAACTGATCTCTTTTGCCTACAATTCCTTATACATTGCTTTGTCTTCAATATAAGAAACTCTTAGGTCTGTGTATGCTTAAAGAGTTGTCATTTGACTTCACTAAAACTCCGAGCAACATCTTTCTTGACTTTTTTAATAGAGGGATCAAAGCACTCATATGAGATAAAAAGCTTTTAAAAGAATATCTAAGTTACATGCAGAAGGCTTCAAAGAGGCTTTAGCTTCTGCTAAAGGTACAAGCAGCATTAAAACTAAATAGATAATTTTTTAGTGTTTTTTATTGCATTAAATATAACTTGGATATGAAAAGCAGGAACTGTATTGAAATAAGACTTGTATTTTGACCTACTAACATCTTAGCTCTTGTTAAACTATCAAATATGTGTTGCAGTGATGGTTGTGGTTTTAGTAAATTCTACCAACAATACTAGTAATATTTTTTGGTCACTTTTATTTCATATCTGCTAATCCTCGGAAACTTTGTTTTCTTTATGTATTACTAATGTACTAAACTTTATGTATTAGTTTTCTCAACAAAGAGATTGAAAAATGGAAGACCAGATCCTTCAGCAATGTAAGAGGTTAGTGGTAGAGCCTGAATGGACTCCCAAACCAGTAACTTCTTGTTGGGGCTCAACAGCACTCTGTGAGCCTCTGTCAACAATAGAGTATGTTAAGAAAACCCTCCCTGAGTACAAATAGCTGCACTGCTCAGTAGCCTTGAGTTAGAAGGCTTGCAGGCAAGTTTCCTGCTAGTTTTCTTCACAGTTAGGTAAGTGCACTGATGTGTGTGAAGATACCGAAGAACGAGGTTACTTTTGTTAAAGAACTGGAGTGTGAAAGAGCTTGCTTTATATTGGGAATTAATAAGCCACTGCAGAGACTAAAATAGTTGGTTTGTATATCAATATAAACAGAAGTATCTTTCTGGTTCTGCTTTTATTCCATTTCATGTTTTTGAACTTTCATCACATGCTGCGCATATTGAAATATTCATAGGTGTTTTTCTTCTGGGATCAGTGCCTGACTCCTGACTTTAAATCAGTATATTTTTGTGTTTGCATCATGACAGTATGTTCCACATTGTAGGAATTACCTGAAGACCTCTCTGATTGACCTCTCTTGATCTATATTTGAGAACTGAGAAATGCTTATTTGGAAGTAGTGGTAGCCGAAAGCTTTTATAAAGAAAATCACCTAAGAGTTGTACAGACATTGCCACCCCCTCGTATAGGTGTTTTGCCACAACACTTAAGGCTGGTTTGCGTTTTGGGAATGCAGGTAGTTCTACCTTCATGTTAACTTAGAGTTGCTGAAGTTTTGTCAGACTCAACTGCTGTATGTGGGATTCCTTCCCTGATACACTGATGTTAGGTTTTAAACCATGCATGCCAATACATGGTAATTAGTGCTGAGCAAAGTGGCATGTAACTCTAATGATAGACTCAAAGCAAATTCAGAGTTTGCTTTGCTAACTCTTGATGGAGGGGAAAAAACAAAGCAACAACAACAAAAAGACAGCTTTGCAGAAAAATCCCTTTAGGGAACATTTAGGTCAGTCAAACTGATAGAAAATGGTTTTTGAAATTGTTTTGAGTAAAGTCAAGCTTTAGGAAGAGAATCCATTTGGATTATGTCCAGTAAATAAATACTCTGTTACAAACAGTGTTGGGACTGACCCCTCCACACCATCTCTCATAATACTTTTAAATGAATGGAAAGCAAAATAAAAGTTTTTACTGAAGTGGAGATTCATTACCAGATGATTTGAGTTTGTGTTCATGTTGTGTAGGCTACCTATATCTACTGTAAATTGGCAAACAAGTTTTTCCTTTTTCATGCAACAGTATGCACTATACTAATCCACACTTGTTGATATTCCTGCTAGCTTGCATACAGTTTACTAGTGGTGTTCTTCCACCTTTCAGATAGCATCCAACTTTAAGCTTTTATCCTAATTCCTAGTGTTAAAACTTTTTTTTCCTCAGAAAAGTCAGTAAAGAGGTCGAGTTAATAATAAACTACTACTACATCATTACTAGTTTTATTTGCTAACATACAAGGTAAATTTTATGAAGTGTTTAGACTGTGTTAAACCTGCAAAAATAATATCCTATAAACTCATGAAAAGTATTGAGGCTATTCACTTCTACTTTTGCAGTCCTCTAGTTTAATAAGAACAACCAGGTTTTTCGTTTTGAATAAATACGCACCAGTTGTTGCACTGTTAGTTTGATGTACAGTTAAAAAGTAGCCATTTAGTTTTTAACATTTTTGTTTGTCTCTTCTGTAACCTGTATTAATTTTCTATATATAATATATATAATTTCAGACCAAAATATAGAAATCTGTGGAAAATAGTGTGAGAACATTGGGAATGTGATTCCTTCAAGGAATAATTCAGTAATTAAAATGGAAATGAAAAAGAAAATAGTAGGCTAGTTGATAATAAACAAAGTAGAAAAGGGCAATCTTTAAAATAGAACAAGTAATCTGTGAAGTACATACTAATTTGCATCTATGCTCAAGAAAGAGTACTGTGTTGAGCTCTGGGGCCACTGACATAAGAGGGACATGGAACTGTTGGAATGAGTCCAGGGAAGAGACACAAAGATGATAGGAGGATGGAACACCTTTTATTTGAGGACAGGCTGAGAGAATTGGGGCTGTTCAGCCTGGAGAAGAGGGGAGACCTTATTGTGGCCTCTCAGTGCTTAAAGGAAGCCTAGAAGAAAGCTGGAACTTTTACAAGGACACATGGTGATAGGACAAGGGGGAATAGCTTTAAACTGAAAGAGTGTAGATTTAGACTAGAAGCAAGGAAAAAACTCTTTACTGTGAGGGTGGTAAGGCACTGGAACAGCTTTCCCAGAGAAGTGATGGATGCCCCATCTTCGGAAGTGCTGAAGACCAGATTGAATAGGGCTTTGGGCAACTTCCTCTAGTGGAATATGTCCCTGTTCATGGCAGGGGGGTTGGAACTAGGCAATGTATAAGGTTCCTTCCAAGCCTAAGCATTTTGTGGTTCTAGATCTATCTATCTTTATATATAGAAAGTCAGGCATTTTTTGAAACAAAAATTAATATTTTAGATTCTTTTGATATCAAATCAATATTTTTCTTAAAAAAAAATAACAATATGAGATATTGACAGAGTGTCAAGGATTAGAAACAAGGCTCTATTTTGGTAATGACTTAGCATTACACAAAGAAATACTTTTCAAATGTCTAGTAAAGTAGCTAGAAGATGCCATTTTTTTCAGTTTAGAAATACTAACAGCTATTAAAAAGTTACTTCAAAATCCAATTTATATCAAGATTACTTGGAAGACACGAATTAGACAGAAGACAAACTTTCTTTTCTGATAGCTTTTCTGTACACAGTTCATCTGTTGTTTTAGTGATTTTTATTAAAGCAGTTACAAAACCCCTGAAAACTGTGTAAGACAATTCTTGGCAACATAACAGCTTGTGTGAGCTTGATTTATAGCTGGCAAGCTGGCAGGGTATAAGGGGTCACAATAAATAGAAACAGAGTCAAGAAGGGTTAGAAGGGGAGTCCTTTTGGGATCACAAACAGCATCAGGACCTGGGGTGTGTTGATCAAAACGGGTAATGGAGGACAGCTTGCTGATGGTTGGTAGTCAGCAAGATTATAGATAAAGGGTAAAATGGGCTTATGAAGATTTGATGCTACTACGTTAGAAATAGTGTTTTGAAGACAGGGAATGTACTTGTGGAGCTGAATAGAGCATATATAACAACATGTACTTACTTTGAAGATAGAAACTTGGTGTGTGGCAGGAGCAAGAGCTAACAAGGTCCCATGATGTGTAAACAGAGGGATTGGGTATAAATCAAGAGAGATAATGTTACTCTGCTGTAAAGCTCTAGTAAGACTGCAAGTGAAATATTTTCTTCCATGCTGGACTCGGACACTAAAAAAAACACTCAAACAGGCTATTTTGATCCCTGATAGGTAGGAAGAAGGCAAAAAGCTTATTTAAGGATTAGAATGTTTGTCTTGTGAGAGAGGACTTGAAAAACTCTGCATGCTTAGCCTTATAAAACATCATGTGCAGGAAGAGTTGATTATGGTAAGTGCTTACTGAGGCCCTGCTGAGACCTAGGAGGGAGGCATGTGCAAAATGCAGCAGTGCCATGGAGTGAGCAGCTGCAACAGCCTCATGTCTATGGTCAATTTATAATGTGCTTTAAAAAGGAGTTTCTCTTCAATGCAGCGAGGATGCACCTTATTAATACTAGCTGAAGTGACTGCAGCAGGCACTGCTGACATTTAAAGGCAAAATAGTAATATTGTTGATTCCAGTAAGCTTTCAGCTGGGCCTCTAATTGACAAACGTGGCTGAATAAAGGCAAATAACAGAACTATGATTGACTTTATTCACTGTGAAGGGGTCACATTTTCCTCTGAAATTTATTACAGGATATGACCTTTACAAAGCACATTTCTTTGTTAGAGATATGATGGTAACATATTGGATTGGCATTAAGATAAGGTTGTTCCTTGCCTGCTGTGGTTCTAGATATTCTTTTTCTATGGGTCTGTCATCAGTGATGCTGTTTAATATTTTGTAAGGCCAAAATCTGAGTAACAAAAAAGATCCTCTCGTAGGGAAGGTGGATCTGACATGTTTGAAGGAAGAGCTCATAGAACAGAGAAATACTGCAGTAATCCATGGCAACCTGGACAATAATGCATAGGTGTATTTTTTTGCTAGTGCAAGGGCAATGTGTAACACAGTTTTTGGCAGCTGCTGGTCTCCTACATAGCCTAAAGCAGTTAGATGAAGTGCATAGTGATAGTACATCAGTGGATATCGTTGAAAACTTTGTGTTTTGACAGCAAAAATTTTGCTTTAATAGTACCTCTCATATTCCACATGTTGGAGGAACAGTTCACTATTGAATCTTGGCTACTTACAATTTGTTTAGTCTACAGCACAAGAAAAGTAGAATTCAGCAAAGCTTCTATTTTCTGAAGCGTGGAGATGACTTTAGGAGCTGGTGACTCTTTTTGTTTTGAAAATCAGTATTGGCTAACGTTCAGAAGCATAATATTCCTGGATTCTGGCATGTTTGGGAAAAACACAAGGCTATTAGCCAAATGTTATGTTGTGCTTATCACTAGAGAGCAAGCACAGACTATAAAATGTGCATATAGAATTATTCTTCTTCTTTACATTTTGATTTGTTTGTAGAATAAGAGACATTGGTTCCAAATTTGCTTGCGGGAGTATTTTACTTAGTTTTTGTCTGTATAAAGTGATCAAAATGGCCTAGATCCTTCGGCTGTAAGGAAATTTTTGTATTGGTTTATAATCAAACTTATTGTCTAGGGCTGTGGGAAGAAGCAGCTTTGCTGTTACAGTTCCTGTATAGTAAATAGCCAAGAACTACATCCTTCACTTGTCCTGTCCTTAAGGTACCAATGCTTTTGTTTTCTGAAACTTTACTAAAGAAAAATGAAGAGTTTTCTCGTAGTAAAACAAAAACACAAAAGCAAGATATTTTTAATGATTTCACCAGGATCATTGAGCTATTTATTCTGGCTATTTATTCTGTGAAATATCATTTTTAGTAACTATCTAAAATAATCTTATTTTTATTTTAGATGAACTCGCAAATTCATCAGAAACCAGATTGTCCTTGGAAGACCTCTTCAGAAAAGAGTTCATAGTTCACAATCCCGAAGCCAAATGGATTAATGGTAAGTGTATAATCTCTCACATAATTGGAAACGAGGTAGTATTTTTGAGTATTGAATGATTTCTCTATCCAGGCATTGAGAAAGAAAGAATCAGTTAAAATTTCAAACTTTTGAAATTGGCCAATGTCCCAGTTTTCCTTGCAGTTGTGAATCATGTCTATTTCATTCATTTTTGAGGTGCCTTTCTAATTTTAAAGCTTCATCTGGCAGAAACCCACTGAAATTTTCTGTTTATGCTGCTAATTCAGTTGGAAGCAGTGATGAAGAATTTTTTGTAAGAACTGAATCTTGTTGATGGATTCACAAAAACATCAATTCAGAGAATTATTTTTTTTTTCTGTTAATATCTGAGCTTTGGAATTTGAGAACTGATTCTTACTCTTCACATCTGGAATAGTTTCTTAAATATTTCAATATACTTTTACAGCTCTTAGTTATTTTCTGATGTCTCCAAATTGTATTTAATGTTCTACTTTATTAAATGATTTGTAAATGGTATGCACATTCCCAAGGAATTACGTGGGTTTAATGTAAAAAAGAAAACAAATTCAGACTGTTTTTATCAAGTCATTGAACTCCTTTTCTCCTGATCACATAGGTTGTTTACATTCTTTCTATTTGCAAGAAATCACAACACAGTCACGACCATCTGCTTTGTATCATTATACTTGGATCTTTGTATTACTCCAGGTGTTATAATCTAAGGAATAACAATAGGCTTTTTGCAAAATAGTGTTGTAAAGGTGTGCTCCATGGAAGGTAGTAGTTTGGAAGTTTGGGGATTTTGCAGAATAACTTTGCAGAGGAAATAATGATTCAATAACTTTGGCATTCAGTAATAACTTAGTTTTCATTTGTAGGAGTCTATAAGATTGAATTGTTGCTTTATGATACACTCTAAAGAATGAAATGGGCATAACAAGGGTAAATGCATTTCAAAAGGAAAAAAAAAAAGAATAAAAAGAGCAAAGACTGTGGTCAGTCTTTTTTTTTGTTTTTCCCAGAACTGGCTCTGGCACTGAATTATTTTTATCCAATAGTTTAGGGGCAAGAGAGGGGAGGCTCAATTTAGCTGCCTTTCCCCCAGCTAATGCAATGACCATACAGTTGCTGAGATGCCCTTAGTTTATTCTTTGGACAGGTTTCTGGCACAACAGTCAGTGCCAAAAACTCTGGTACTGGGTAAAGTCATAAATGTGCTACTACCAAGAGGAAGAGTTTTTTGTGTTTGGCAGAAAACTTTTTTCGGTTAAGGTTGTTTGGCTACTTAAAACCTAAATCAGTTTCTAATGAGTTTATTATCTGTGAAATTTACAAAGCAACTGCCTTTGACCCCTCCCTACTCAAAAAATACTGCTCCTAATTGTCAAATAAGGATATTACAGATAGAGTATTGTCAATTAAAGTGGTCACTAAAGGCAGGTGAGTGGAATATAATGGAAGAAGATCCTTATACTAGTTCTGTACATTACTCTGGCTACTCAAAAACTCAATGGGCTTATTTGTCTAGCAACACTAATAGTCATTTATAACAGGAGCATAATATTCTATGCATGAAAATATTACTAATTTCAAAACTCAAGACAATAAAACTAAAGGGGTTTGGATTGAATTATATTAAATATCGTTGATGTCCACTTGCTTGGATACAAATTTCTTCTGTTGTGTTCCATATCCATCTTAAGAAATTCATATAATGGAAGATGATTTTACTAGTATCACGTGAAAAACAGAGATCATAAGCAATCTAGTCCAAAAGCTATGAGACTGTATAGTTAGGAACTTTCCATCTATTGAAAATAACATCAGAAATACTATTTAATAAAGAAAGGCTCTGTGTTTTATTAGAAGTATAGTTGTGCTAATATCCAGTCTTTCTGCAGTGATGGTTTTCATAGAAAACACATTTCTCAGTCAATATGAGAACTCCAAAGCTTGCAGTTAGATGTTTTCCTGTGCTTATTTGCTAAAGAATCAATGAAGTCCAGTGATAGAACAACAAAAAAAAAGGCAAAGAGTGGACTTTTTTCTTATTAGAGTCTGTGTGTTGTGGTGGTTTGACTCTGACTGGATGCCAGGTACCCACCAAAGCCACTCTATCAATCACTCACCTTCTCAGCTGGACAGATATATATAATATATAAATATTAAAAAAAAGACTGCTGGGCCGAAGGGAGAGATCACTTACCAATGCAGTTAGAGGCAAACCAGACTTGACTTAGGGGAATGACTTTAATACTAATCAGAATCAGAATAGGATAATGAGAAATAAACCCAAATCTTAAGAAAACCCACCCCTCCCTTCTTCCTGGGCTTAACTTTACTCAATTTTCTCTACCTCTTTCTGTGCTGCAGCACAGAAGGTTGGGGAGTGGGAGTTGTGGTCTGTTCATCACACATCGTCTCTGCCTCTCCTTCCTCCTCAGGGGAAGGACTCCTCACCCTCTTCCACTTTTCCAGCATGGGGTCCTGCCCACAGGAGACAGTCTTTCAGGAACTTTTCCAAGGTGGGCCTATCCAACAGGCTGCAGTTCTTCATGAATTACTCCAGTGTAGGTTCTTTTCACAGGGAGCAGTCCTTCAGGAACAGACTGCCCCAGCATGGATCACCCCCAGGGTCTCGTGTCCTGCCAGGACCCTGCTCCAGCATGAGCTTCCCACAGTGTTACAGCTTGCTTCATGCATCCCCCTTCTCTGATTTGGGGTGGTACAAGGGCAGCAGATAGATATCAGCTCCACCATTAACTATCATGGTCTTCACTACAGGCTGCAGGGGAGTCTCTGCCACCTGGGGCATCTTCCCCTCCTTCACTAACCTTGGTATTGATGGGCTTGTATCTCTCACATAGTCTCATATCTCTCTCTGGCTGCAGTTGCTGGTGTTTGTTGTTTTGTTTTTTTTTCCCCCTCCCTTCTTAAATCTGTTATCCTAGAGGTGCTGCCACTGTTGCTGATGGGCTGAGCCTTGGCCAGCAGTGGGTCTGTCTTGGAGCTGGCTGGCATTGGCTCTGTTGGGCATGGGGGAAGCTTCTAGCAGCTTCTTGCAGTAGTCACTCTTACAGTCCCTCCACTACCAACACATTGCCATACAAACCAAAAACAGCATGTATGTGAATTGAGGAAAAACTGGGATAATTATATACAGATTTTTTGTCATTTTCTTTGAAAATTCTCAGTATGGTCAATGACATTTGTATCTCAGATAATAAACAAAATGAGGAGGAGTCTTGCAAAACAACATTTCTGCTTCCCGCTTCTATTTAAAAAAAACACCCCAATGTTAGGATAAGATTATACTTTCTTTCCTAGCATGGTACATTGCAGTAGTGGCATTGTATCCATGGAGAATAAAACATATAACTTAATATTCAGCATTCATTACTGTTGAGCTGGAGGGGAGCATTTGGCGCTTTGGATATTGGCAGGGTAAGTGCTTCTGGACTCTGCAGAGGAAGATTTTTGTGCAAAATATGTAGCTACTCACTACTAGCTTTTTGTCCTTGTGGGATAGAATAATTTGTATCCATCTGAAAGTTTTAACATCTTGACCTCCTGAAAAGGGATGGGAATAGAGGCTGAAAAAAAGTGATTACTGCTGTAAGAAGTTTCTGCAGGGTCTAGAGCATATTTTGTAGAAAAAAATGTGATTTAAGGATTTTAAGTGCTAGATGAAGAAGCACTATGTTCCTAGGTAATGTCTAGTATTTAACTGCTGCCATTTTGTAAAACTTTCCGTGCAGATGCTTGAATTTCTCTTGCATAATTTTCCAAAAGCAATATCATTTCTTTCTTGTTTGCAGGTTCTTCCACTACAAAAATCATCCTCTCATAGTTATTTGTAGTCTACTCTTTAATAACAAAAGCTCCTGCTTATAGAAGTTTTTACACTCCATTTCCTTTTCTGCTTGAATCTGAGTCCACAATTTTATGTACTTGCTACCAAAGTTAATAATTATGCAGATGTTTAAAGCTGCGAGGAAATGTTGTTCTTTCTCTGAGATAATCAGCTGTTGCCAAAGAAAAGGAAAAGAAATGAGCTAGTTTTAAAAGTGACAAAATATATTCACATTTATTGCAATTTTGCAATTTGAAGATGTATCTATGTGGGTATCTTTCAGATTTCTTCCTCCCTTCCTGTTATTCCTCTCTTTGTTTTACTTCAAAGGTAATTTTTTTTTAACCTAGCTTATATTTTTGTCTTTTTTTTGGTAAAAATTTACAGAAGAAAGAGAAGTAAACTATGAATGATGGCTAGTATTTTTTATTAAAAGAATAAATCAGTGTTTTACTAAACTTTTTCAATTATAAATCTGATCACTTCAACTGTATTTAAAAGGATATGGTGGAGAGTATGCACAAGCATCAATCAGATCAATCCATGTTATCTGAAAGAGCACTTGGTTTCAGAAAGCCTTCCATTTGCTTGGCATAGCATTGAAGATGTTAAATGAGAGTTCATCTTCCCTTAGCATTATTGATCTTCAGATTTTCTAATAGGAAGTGAGAATTTTAAAATAGTGCCAGTGAATAATAAAAGTACCTAAATCTGACAGCATGCTACTACTGACAAGGGCTTCGCATTAGGTGGCAAAATGGCTTACTTTACTTGTTTAAGTACAAAACTACAATGTAGTTTAAAATATCCAGATTAATTAAATTTAAGAAAAAGTGTTGCAGATGAACTTCTCCTACACTTCCCCTTGCCAAGAAAAAAAATCTTCTGAAGAGACTTGATGTATCTTACATTTTGTCTGTCACGGATTCTAACTGTTTTGCAACAGGGACGAGTCTCTGCTTCAAGTCAGGCATAGTATCTCATTTGATGACCACAGTTTGTGTTAGGAACATATCTCCTGGGTGCTAGTACAGTACTTTTAATGAAAGATCATTGTATGTGATGTATTAGGGCAAAGTTCTAAACTAGCTGTATCAGTGACAGCAACAATTGTATCGTCTTTCTATTAGTTGCTCATAAATCAGTGTATGAATCATTGTTTATCTGCCAGTATCAGCAGTCTGCAGCTGGGATCTTTGAACCATACTGAAGCATTTTCTTAGGATATTTTCATTTCTGTTAAGTTACTTAGAAATATGTATGCTGGCCTATGAGAAATACTGAAGACTCCAAAGATTTGCAGTCTAATCCCCAGATCTTTGGTGCGGTACTTGCATCTCTTATTAGCAGGGACTGTTTATGACAATAAAATTCAGAATCTTTGCCTTTATTCCTCCTGTGAATATGGGAGTTGCATGTATTTTTTGCTGTTTTGATAATCCTTGCCAACCTTTCCTATATGTGGTAGAATGTATTCACTCCTTCCTTCTCTTTCATCAAGTGGGTATATAGTCAGCACAATTATGATACTCGTGTATCTAAATGAAAAATGTTGGTGAAGGACCTGATGCCTGAATGATGGACTGATGTGTTTCTTGGAATATGCTAATAAACCACTATATACCAAGTCAGAAATATTTTCACTTTGCCTTGAGAACAGTATCAAGGCAATAGATGTCTGGTTTTATTTTAACTCAATCTCTTGTATTCACTTTTTTTTTTTTTGGTTTTATATTGTTTCCAAATTTCTTATGTTAGCTTCAGCAGAGATGTGGCTTTCATTTTACGAGTAATATTTGCTAGTTCTTTAGTTAGTTTCACATGTCAATTTTATCAGCATGGAGAAAAAAAATGAATGGAAGGTACCAACCATTTTCAGCATCAGTGAAGCCAAGGGACTGGTTTTTGGAGGCAATCTCTTTCCTCAATTCATATTTAATTTTGCAAACATGCCTTGTGTTTAGTAGAGTCTCTCTTTAAAAAACAAACAAGCAAATATAAAACCACTTTTGCTTTACAGTCAGTCACTTCACTGCAGTATTTTGCAGACAGTGTAGTAAAGTTAACATAGAAAGAAACTGAGGAAGCATTATTATTGCTTCTTATAACATGGTTGGCTTCCTTACAGAGCAAATGAGGCAGTGGCTTCCCATAGATTTATTTGTGGCTGTCTCTAGCACCTTTCTAGTGCTGTACACTGCCTTTATCACCTGAGAGTGAAATGTGTAGACTGTGGCATTTGCTTGAGCTGATGCTTTACTTGAGTCTCTGTTGGGTCTTGTGTATCCTGAAAAATTAAACAAAAAGTGAATCTGGCAAACTTGGCATGAAGATGATTGAAATTGCTTTAAAACTTTTGGGTAATAGAAATGGCAGAATTTTGGGAAGCCCAGCAGGAAGCCCAGCACACAGATTCCGCTGTACCACCTGTGCCAACTTTGTGCAGCAAACTTTGGTTTAAAACATGTGACACTTTTTAAAGGAAGCTTTTCCTGCACACGTGAGGTAAATACAAAGTTTATTTATCAGAGCTGAGCGTATTGTGATGTTTGCCAATGGATATTGGTCAAGTGCGAGAAATCAGTCTGTCAATGAGCTATAAAAGAAGACAGATTCTGCTCCAGAAAGCTGTTGCTGAATTGGAATCAATAAACAGACAAATATCTCTATTAGAATTGCCTATCTAGATATGTTGGTATTACTCTTCTAATTTATGATGTGTATTAAGAGTGAAGTCCTACATGATTTTTTTTCCCATCCCTTAAATGAGGTGAGAGCCTGAAGTGGTCAGGCTGGAATGCAGCCACTGTGCCCAAGTGCATTTTCAGAGTGGTAGAAGCTGCGTTTGGCATTCAGATATTTAGAGTGTGGTATTATGCATTAATGCTCTGTCAGGAATTTGGGCAGAAGTGGAGAGAGGTATGTACTGTGGTGCTCTTGCCAGCTCTGCATATAGCTTTCATTATTTATCTGAATTTGTACGGAGCCTGAAACAGAAAGCCAGGCCAGAGAGTTGTTTTGTTGTTTATAGTTCAATGTGAAGGGTTTATTTCTGAAAGGCAGCAGAGGGTAGTTGGACTTTGCTTCTCCCTGCACAGGGAATCAGCATTTACAAGAGCAAGTGAAAAAAAAATCCTAGATAGCGCTCCAGTCTTTGGATGCTTTTAGCTAAAACTCTTCTTTCATAAAACTCTAGCAGTGGTGTGAATTACACACCCAGTTTTTGCCAAGTCTGAAGACTAAATTTGGAAATCCTCCAGAAAATTTGAAAAGATATATAGAGTATCTCAAGGCTGCCTAAGTTTCTCTCAAGAACTGATAAAAAGAGAAACAAAAGTTTTGATTGATGCCGTTCTACTAATTTTTTAAAATAACTTGTTACTAGAATTTAAACAACATTATGAAATGGGTTGAATGATTCAATTCCCTCATTAGGGAACTGTGAATGGGGGAGTGTGGGGCTGCATTTGCACTGGTGCTGAATACTTCCCTACAATGCATCTCTAACAGTGATCAGTTTTGATTTAGGAGGAATTTTTATTTTCCTGTTTGCTTGTTTTTTTGGGGGGTGGTTGCTTTTTTTTGTTTGTCTATTGGGGTTTTTAGTTCAGGTGCAGTAGTTCTCTGGTTTGGTTTTCTCTGCATTTCTCTTGTTGGAAAATGAATTTATTCTTAAATATTTTAAATGAAGAATGCATGGAAAGCAGGAGATAAATAATATGAGGTGCATAAACCTACAGAAGTGTTAATGTGAACAGGAAATAGAAACTGAAACAAATTATGCATTATTTTTAGTAGGATTGCAAATGAGAATGCATGAAGTAATTTGGATTGCAGCTGTGCACCGATGTAACACACTGTTGAAAACAAGGATGGAGAAAATCCTATATTTTGTTTTGCATGGAAGTGGAAATTTGATCTCATTTCTGTAGGGATTTATCAGCAAAAAAGACGGTATTATCATCAATAATTATTTTCACAAAGGAAATACTAATTTTCTTCCATGAAGCTAAGTTAACAGGTGAGACCTCAACACTGAATTGCCCTGCATTTCTTTCACACAGAGAACTAGGCCTTGATGCGACAGGAGCAAAGATGCTTTTGTGCTTCAGATTCAGAGACTTGTCCCTGTGAACAGATCTCTCCTGTTTAGGTGTTGTGGCTCTGCAGCTGTGGGACACTTACCAGGGTGGCAGCAAAGATCTCTCCAGTGAGCAGGCCAGAGGATTATTGTTCCTTTCATCCTCTGATTATTCACCCTGAGGAAGGTGTTTTGTCTTCCTAGTTAAATCCTGTTTCACTTGTAAAACAATAGAGTTTTCCCCTCAGTTATTTTTTTTTTCCTCTGGACTGTGTGCAATCTGATCTTTAAATAATATTTAGTGGCTATTTTAACTCATCTTCCATGCCTGACCACACTATTAGGGTCTGCTACGTGCACTGTACTTCTTTTTGCTCTCGTATTATTGATGTCTTCAAGATGCCACATGACTTGCTTACTTAAAAGTAGATCTTGGGTAATTTCTGCTCAGATCAACTGTGTTAAGCCCCATTGCTACATCAATACCAATGCCAGTATTAATGATGGTTAACAAGCATTAAATAGTGCTATGTATTCAGGGCCATTAACTTGTGTCACCATTGCATTTTGTAAATGACTTCTTAGTGCACCTCTTTAGAAATCCGACTTCTTTCACCAATTTTCTTTGTACACTAATACAATATTGTATTCTCTACACTGTCTTGTAGCTTTCTGTGTACCATTATTGATTGCAAATTTTTTTCCCTAGGCATTTGTTTTCTGGCCCTTTTATTTTTTTTCTTTTTTCTTTTTTTTCCCTGCTAGACATGTTATACTTCCTCTACAGAGTGCCTGACATTTATTTTCCTGAAGCGTTTTTACTATTTCTAACAACTTAAATCAGGTTGTCTTCATTAATATGTAGACTGATTCCATGCTCACTGAAAGCTAGAAGTATGAGACAAAATCCACAGATTGGGATATGAGTTAGGAAAAATGAAATCAAGTATTCCAATTAGTGGAAGATAAAACTACCTTTTTCCATCTTTGACCAAAAATTGCCATCCTTCTTAAAAGTTATGTCCCTATTGATTTTTTACTTATTCCACACCCAAAGCATTAAGAATTTAACAAAGACATCAATATACTTACTTAGAAAATATTTATACAGGCAGTGTGTATCTGTTGTATGAAGTATTGTATTTTGAAAGAGGTTAGCAGAATGGTTTACATTTCCCAAGCAGTATTTATAGGTATCAACCTAGTGTTGGAGGGTTAAGTACAGTAATTCTGTATGGGAACCCCAAGGACAGTGGATCAGACATTTAATAAATCTTACTTCTCCCTGTTTGTTGAAGCAAAAGCCTCCTGAGCGTAGTGCAGACATTAAGGTTACTGTTCCAGTTACCATAGCAATGTCCATGAAAGAGAGAGACCTTTTCTTAGTAATATATTTTTGACTAAGAGAGCAGTCTCCTTAATATGATGAACAAGTATAAACTGGATGTGCTACATCATTACTCTTAGGATATTACCTTCTAGGACAAATATTTTTACTACATGAGCAAACCTGAGCAGTGGAATGAGAGCTTTGGAATGGCAATGGATGATGTGTGATATATAAGAGATTTGTGAGTTCCTTCCAGAATGTCAACTTTGTTCTGTTACACAAAAAGGTTTCAGAGATGTGTGTTCGTGCATCAGGAGGTTTATATACACGTGAAGAGTATTCTTTTCATCCTGTGCCTCCTTATTCTGTTTTCCCCAAGTATCATCACTGCTGCTGGGCAGAAGGATACCTGTTGCCCAGCTGGAGCTGTAGACCTTTCCCCATAGATTGGATTTGTAGTGAGCTGTTAACTTTTTCTTTGGAAGCTGCTGTTTACCTGCAGCTGGTTTTATAGTCCTTCTTATACGCTTATTTAAGTCAGCTCTAAGTTGCTCACCAATAATTTGATTCTCTTCCAAGGAGTACTGAGCAGGAGAGGGATATACCTTAAGTTGCTGCATGCAGCAGCACTACTGGCTGATTCTGCCTTGTTTTCATTTGCCTGAAACAAATCCTTTTAATTTTCTTGTTTGTCTAAATAGACAGTCCTTTAACAAATGCTCAGTTGTGTTTTGTGGCAGATTAGTAAGCTGTACAGTGTTTAGTTATCTTTAAAACCCAAAGTTTTACATTTCTAATCCTTACGCTTTGCTTTCTGCTCATTTTTTTCTTGAATGAAGAGGCAGTAAAACAATACTTTGTATACTGTTCTGTATTGCTCAAATGCTTTCATAATGGATCCATAAAAAATGCATTTTGTAAACATACGCATCTGTGGGCATATGTGTAAGTTTGTTTCACCATTAGTCTTTTATTTTTCTTATCTCTCTTTAGCTGACTCCATTGTTTATTCACTGATTTTTCTTTTCCTGTTCAAATGGCAGATTTCAGAGACACTGACTCATATTTGCTATTCATTCATCCATTTCCCTGGTCTATTTTGCTTTTGGTGCCATGTGTCCTTTTTTCTAAATTGTATGAACTGATCCTCTACCTCTGGTGTGACAAAGCAGTTCAGACACACAGAAATGGGTACCTAGCCAAGATTATTCTTGGTATGAAAATGCAGTTGGTACTTGAACAATTTTGCTTGTTATTCTTTCACTGCGATGTGAAAGGACTTTTGATTTTACTGTGTTTGGAAAAGGGGATCTGTCTGTCTGTCTATCTAGCTATACTTAGGTATATTTAAGATTGTATCAAGGGTCTATTCAGTGCATCAGTTCTGTTAAATTCTCCCATGAGGTGTTTGTGTTGAGCAGGAGGAGAAGGCACAAGTGTTACATGGTTTTGATCTGATATGCATCCTGTTGCAGTTTGGACATATTCCTTTTAGATCCATCAGGATTAGAGGGGAAAATACTGGAGGGAGAAATGTACAGAGTAAAAGTGTAAAACAAGTAACGTCCAAAACATAATGAACAAAAAAAGAAAACAATTGCATACAGAGAAAGCAAGGGCAGGAGCAGGAGAAAAAATGAAAGAATAATCCAATGGAAAGCACAAAGGCCTGTGTTAGCACTTCATCAGTGCCACAGGAGACATGTTTCCTATTATGGACATCTCTTTATTCTGGAACTCCAGGCACCTTCTGGGAGGACATGTATAGGCAGTGAAAATTTCCACTTAATCGGAGTGTTTCTGATCTTTGAGAAACAAGAGCTGACTCTAGTGTTCAGCAGGTGACATGAGGCTGGTGCTAAAGATACTCGTGTGATGTCTCACTCACGTGGCAAGCCCCAAAACTGGACCACTGCCATACATAATATTGCCCTAACACTGCTGACATGCTGCTGGAGGAGCATCCAGTGGTGCAACATACCTGCCATTTTACATGGCCAAAAGTTGTGCTTTACAATTGTAGCTCTGTCTATTTGTGGATGTGTGAAGTGTAGGGAGAACAAAAGTGATATAAATTTTAAATTACTACATTTTTGACAATCTGATTTAACTAGATTTTTCATTTACTGTTGTGAAAATCAAATGTGGCCCCAATACTGTCTGTATGAGACTGTAGAGTTGAGATGAACCACAGGCAACTTGCTAGTTGCCAGCTAGTAATCATTATCGCAACTGTGGATCGTTTGGCCAAATCCTTAAACACAGGTTTTGATCCATTAATAGAGCTATACAAAGCCATAATGTCTCTAGTAATATAAATTCTGGGTACTTTGGTAAAATAAAATTTCTAAAACACAGGACTGGGAGAAACAATCTTTTTGGACAGAATTTAGATATTGGCCTCCCATACAACTTCTTTCCCTGATTTTTACCTGTAGTTAAGAACTTAATGATGAATGAAGACCATTTTACTTGACAGGTGTTTCAAAGGGAAATATAGAGTGTGCTTTCTGTACTTGCAGCCTGCTTTAGGTGTATGGTTGACAAAATTTCTTCTGCCAAAGCTACTTGGAAGCCCAAAGTTTGCTGCAGATCTGTGAATTGCCGTTTGAAAGTATAAATTCAAAGTACTTGAAACTTTAAAAATATGTCAATGAAAACCCAAGAGTTCAGAGCAAAATAAGCATCAAGCAGGTAAGTTAATCTATTTTATTGCTGGAGAGGCACTACATGAGAATTAACTGTAATAGCTTCAAAAGTAATAGTTATTGACCCCATCTTAGAGCAGCCATCTCTAGGGTAAGAAGATAGCTGCTTTTCTTTTTCTTCTTAGGCCAGGAGTTATGTCCTAAATCTTGTCTGCAAAAATAGGTCTGTTAATTTTGTAACAATGATTCAGATACTTATATATTTATGACCAAGACAGCTCATCTGTAAAGGTCACTAAGCAGTTGTCAGGTGATGGTAACTTTTCAGGTACTACTGGCATGAGTTAGATTCAGAGTGACAGTTACAGTTGGCTGAAGATATTTTTGGCAGAAAAGTTTTCTGCCAATTTCTTTTCTCTTTTTAGTCTTCACTTGGAAGTTTTGTATGAAGGAATCTTTCCACAGAAGCTTTGTAAAAAAAGGTTTAAATAGTTCACTTTAGCTTTCTCACATTTTGGATAATGTGATCTTTTTGTTGATCTGTTTAGTATATGTATTTCATTTTGCCTTTTCTCTGTAATTTTAGTGTATTTTATATTACTTGTGCATGCTATGTTATTAACGTAAAAATACTGTATTGCTATTATCAGAGTGAACAGCTCAATATTTTAAAACAGATATTTCAATATATTCTATTTGATATTTGATATTTGGAGGAATCTTCTTTAAAAAAATAAAGTACAAGATTTTAAATTTATTCTCATTTTGAATAAAAATGTTTGTGCTCTCCAATATTTTGTTTTCTAGTCATCTCTGTGGGCAATTTAGAGAAGGAAGTGCTAAGCCGTATTATCAAGTGCAGCTCCAAAGCACACAAACTATGATGTCATGTTCCACTCATGGAAATCCATTGCAGAGTTGATATTATAACCTGCAGCATTTCTTTCTGATGGATTCCAGATGTATAAGAGATATGGAAATGGCCTCTTATGAGTTGTTTCAAGGTGGATGCTAGTTCTTTGCTTTCTGGGCAACTGCACATGTAATGAAATTTATGTAAGTTATGAAGTGTTGTCTTCGTACCCAGTGTCCTCCTAGAGACAAGGACTCACTGTTCTAGCAAGTTAGTCCTTTCTTTTTTTTTTAATAATTTAAAACGATTGTACAGAGTGTTACATAAATGTTCCTCTGTGTTTTAATATTCTGTTCCCTTTTCTAGCTACTTCTTGAGCTTCTATTGTGGTAAATTGTTAGTCAAAACCAATTTGGCTTCAAAACTTTTGGAAGACATTGATTAGCCCATAAGTTACTATAATGGAAATAATAACAGTACTCCTCTGTATTATTCCAGTAGAAATTATAAAGGTAATTTATGTTTTTAACTACTAACTACTGAGCTAATGTCTGAGGACAAAGAATATTGAAAAAGAGCTTCTAGCACCTCTCTGGATAACCTGTTCCACTGTTTTACCACCCCCACTGTAAAAATTTTTTTCCTTATATCTAGTTTTAATCTGCCCTCTTTTAGTTTAAAGCCATTACCTCTTGTCCTATAACAACAGGCCCTACTAAAAAAAAATCTGTCCCCAAATAGATAATCTAGATATACCAAAACAATTTGCTGGTGGACAAAATCACGATGATTCCTTGGGAGTATTAAATAAAGGACCATAGACAGGAATCACCTGATTACATCTCTACCAGAACAGCAGTAAAAAAAGTTCTCTCAATAATGGGATTTTTAAAAGCATTTTACGATGACAACCTTTAATTAAAAGGGTAATTATTTTTATTACATTTTGTGATGTATTTTTTAACATAATAGCAAACTGATTTCCTGCATTCAGTCCTTCCAATGAAGAAAAATCTTGTCTAAGTGCATAATTTGAATTTAAATGAGTGAAAACCTTTTTACTCAGCCTGCATAGCATGCGAGTGGTAACTTTAGAAAAATACAGCTTTGTGACACGCTGATTACTTTTGTCAAGATGGAAATATATTCTCCCTTTGATGAGTGTGTCTAACTTCCATTAGTGCTAATGGGAGTTATGCATTTATGCTTTGAAGGGTCTACACTCAAATTAATTATAACACTTTAAAGAAGATGTGAGATGGTATTGAAAGTAGAGATTCTTTCGTGTTGAAAAGGTTTTTGATTTTTTTTTTCCCCAGAATTTCTGTCCTGTTCCCTCTCCTATGAATGCTTTGACATTGACTGACATATTTTCATGAAATCTTTTAAATACAAGTATTGTGTTTAGTTGAAATTACATTGTGACATGTCGATAGTTAAAGTCATCTCGCATCTAGTTCTTAGATATCTGGCCTATCTCCTGTCGGTCTCCTGTTTACCTTTAGCTGACAGCTGAGTAACTGTTCCATTAAGTTATCAGTTCCAAGGTTAACCTCAGATCAAGTTTTATCTGACTGAAGTTGAGATAGATGAGTGAGCTGTGTTCCTTGTGCCTTTCTTTAATTTTCCTGTTGTGAGCAGAAAACAACATGCATGAGAAAACAGACAAATTGTCTCTGCGTCCTCTGCTTCAAATCTGATTGCAAACACAAAACAGCACTCAAGAAAAAGCTGAATGGCTTTGAGGAAAACAAGGATGAGCTGTTGCTAGTAGTCACTCATCTGCAACAGGTTCATCTGGAAACTAAAAGCAGTTAAGCATTTTACTCTTTACACAGATAGGTAAATATGAAGATCAGCACAAATAAAAGATAAATCAGTTTGACCAAAGACACCTAAATATTTTTTTTTCTCAAAAAGTAGCTTATTAATGTTGGTCTCTTCTTCTCCCTGATGTATGACTTTTAGAGCTGCCCAGGCGTCTGACAAATCCACTGTCAGATTGAAATATCCCTCTGAACAACAGAGGTTATTTGGGAGTGGAGGAATAAAAATTTCATTCAAACTCTGATTCAGGGATCCAGACCTGAGCAAGATTGATAGGATGTAACTATACTTCTTTGTATTTATTCTTGTTCACCCACAATGTAAAACTTGCAGCTCAACTATGCCACAAGTTGAGTCCTTGGAACCTCAGAAATCTTTTTGTTCTTGGCCTGAGGGATTGTGTTGGTGGCAAATGCATCATCTAGAGTATCTGCCAGAAAGAGGGAGCAGGCTTATGGTTTCTGCAAAGCAGAAAGACTAACTGTTGAGTCTAGCATAGAGAAATAGGCAGAGCGTGGACAAAGAGATGTAGACAAGAAGGTAAATTTCTGTTAGGGTGAAAAAAAGAGAGAAAGGTTTTTGCTGGATAAGCCATACCAACTTCAAATCACACCAAACCCACAACTCTAGAATGTGCAAGAGAACAAAAGGGCAAAAAGGAAAAATACCCACATTTCTCCTCAGGCTTTCATTTGGCCTAGAATACACATTACCATTTACTTTCTAGTTGTCACGGTTGTTTGGATTCAACTTCTGTTGAGCAGAGGAACAGAATTTGTGGATCCAGGCTACCTAGAGGTTGTCAGAATTCAGCTTATTTGACAGCTAGAAGAGAAGGCAGTCACTGCCTTTGCTGATGTGAAAGAAGCTGTTAAGCACTCCAGAAGCCTCTAACAGCAGCCTTGGTGAAACAGCACAGCTAAGGTTAGATGGGACAGGTACTTCATACTTTCCTGAAGTATGTGGAGCATTAAAATTGCCAGACACACAGACAGTGACTTGGTGCAGAATTTCCTACCTGCTCTTCATGACATTTTTGAATACAGCAGCTACAGGCAGGTGAATGAAATGGCACCAAAGACAGACTTGGGAATTAGCACTGTGGAACTGCCAGAATGCAAAGTCAATTTCTGGTGCAAGGGCAAATCCTCAGTCTGTTGAAATATGATTACAAGGAGCCACCAGAGTAATCTCCATGACTGACAAAATTCTGTCCAAAACAGGTAGTAGGACTGAGGCTTTTATTCATTATGTTATATACCTAGAACCACAATCTTATTACTTCCTACTGTAACCGTTACTTATTCTTTTTATTTAATGCTAAATTCTTCTTAAGGACAACTCTGATTCCAAACCCAGGCAGATGGAGCTTGTTTAGCCCTGTAAGGCCTTCCATCTAAGAGAAGGACACTCTAACAAAAACTCTGTCCTAAGGACTTGGCTGCCAGCGTCCAAGCTTGCTAGGCCCTGGCAGATGAACCTTAGGACTAAAGGGTGGGTCCAGCTCTGCGCATGCTGTGTCTCACCTAAAAAAAATCCATTGCTCAGACTCAAGGGTGCTATCTGCTATCCTCTTTTTATCAGGGCGCTTGGAAAAGGCGCTGATGAGGAGTGTGGATGGAGCCCTCCCTGGATCTTTGTTTGCGAAGCTTAGCCATACATACAAATTCTTCTTAAACAGAGTTTTCTAAAGTAAGTTCAGGATGAAATTATAGTTTATTATTCCATTAATTCCACTTGTTTATTCTAACATCAAGGACTACATTTTAGAATTAGATGCTTTGTCTTTCTTACACATTGATCGACACTTATGGATATTGTTTCTATTTGTTTCCAGTTTCTTAATACCCAGTACACACATTTTCTACATTTAGAGAGATGTCTTTTATTTTTTACGTCTTTATTGAGTTTTATGAGAAAATATTTTCTCTTACTAGCTCAAGTCAAGCTATTACTTGACTACAGAGTTGATGATGAAAATCTTGACATCCTTTACCACAGCAGTGTGAATGTACTGATATGATAGTTCGGTTTCAAAACATGTAATTATGATAATGGCAAAAGAGCATGTCTCTATGGGGACTTAGATTTCTTTCCATAATGGAAACAAAAGACACTCTTAGAATGTAAGTTCTGTTGTGTCGTCTGTTATAATGGGCAATTAATCAGGACACAGTGAGAAAACTGTGCTGATAATGGTAAAAGCTGGCACGTATCTTTCTAATTTGTATTGCAACAAATTGAGAGGTGTAATCGCATCAGAGGAGGATGCTAAATAAAATTAGAGCTGTGGTATGAAGTGACAAAGGGAAGAAACTGAGAGTTAAGTATGCCATTTTGTCTTTATTTTAAAGCAGCTGTGCAATGGAAAAAGACCATCTCAGTGGCATAGCTTCTGCTGAAACATGAGCTGTCAGCTCTAACCACAAATTTCTGCCTTGGTTTTTTGGTTATGATACATCAATCACACTAACGGGATATAGGTTAGTCTGTGAGTTTCTTGTAGTTTTTGTGCTTCAACACGACTGGAGAATGGAATTAAATGCTTTTACTTAAAATAGGAACAAGACAGAAAAGCTTTTTTTCTAAACTGCAATAAGATTGATTTATTAATATATTAATTACTTTCATGTATACATTTTGTTGCCTATAGGTACTATGCTTAATCAAGCTTAAAGCATTTTTTGTTTTTGTGTCAGAAAGGAAGATTTCTGCCTATGGTTATGGGTATATTAGAACTGCAACATAAACAGAAATAACTTTATTTTTCTTCTACCACATTGACTGTCATACCTGAGTTTGGAGATAGGCCAGACTTTTTTTCCTTTGTATCTAAACTAAAACTTTTTCTCTGAAATGAAGAATGGAGCATGATGTAAATCTCTAGTTCTTCATTGAGTGCCATACACTACTACAGTCCCTAGTCTTTAAAGAGCACTTGGGTGTTGCATTGCTTATTTTCATAAAGAAAACATTCTGCTGTAAAACAAAGTTTGTGTGAACTAGTGAGTCATTATCCAATAGTAAGCTGCAGTTCCTCCTTTTGCTTCAGTGCAAAAAAAACCCTGCTTCCTTTGAGTAGGAATCACTTATTTTTGGAGTTGTGGAAATAATGACCTCAATGAAGATATGCATCGTCTTGATAGCACATTTTCCTCCATAGATACTCAGTTGCCTTATCAATGAGAAGCACAATCACTCACCCTGGTCTGATTTGAGGAAATTAAGACTGAAGAAATGAAAGTAGTAGTTGAAGAGAGAAATTGTAAGTTCTTTGTTGAGGAGAAGGAAATTATAAGTTCTTTATTTCCAGGGTTCAGATGGCAAGAGATGATTGATTTAGGCTGTATCTGTGTGAGTAGCATGAGTCTGTAGGAGGGGATTTTCCAAGCGAATCAGCTCTTGCTGATGAGATCAGCTTCCATCCTGCATGCTAACAGGGATGTTTTATTTCAGACCAGCTGCAGGCTGGTCCTGTAGATGTCTTCTTTTCTC
>VWZO01017575.1:776421-838448 GCA_013396975.1 Bucco capensis
CCTTTTCTAGCAACACAGGGAAAGGGAGTGTTCCTGGAGGTGAACTTAGCTTTCATTGCTCCCTTTCCTGTGTTCTCATTACTGGAGGACATTCCTCCCCATCTGGAATATTGATTAGCCTATGGAAACCATCATGAACCTTATTATCATGATTTATCTCTGTACTTATTGCATATTGTGGAGATGACTACCTTGCAATACCAAACTCTGAGAGAAATTCGTTCTTGGGTTGAAAACTTTTTTGCAAAGCAATAGAATGACTTTATCCAAAGCTCTTGGGTAGCAATGAAGGGTAAAGTTTAATTGAAAAAAGACCTGCTGATGTTATTTACATAATAATATGTAAATATTATAATTATAAAAATATGTAAATAATATGTCCTACAGGATATGCCTACACTGCTGGTCTCTTTTAATTGGACTTAACTGATTACAAAGAGTAGTGCAGACATGTTTGTGGTATGTCTAGGCTAACATTTACAGTTGTGTGCTTATCTCAGTGTAATAGTTATTTAATGAATTTGACTAAAGGCAGAACTTGTGCTGAGTGGTATTCTTACATTTCATCTCATGATGGCTCAGAGGTGCCAAGGTGTTTAATCTGAAGCCATGCAGTTTATCATACAGTCACCCAGGGTGGATGACTTTCATGAAGTGGGATGAAAAATCTGTGCTGCATAAGTTCTCTGATAAAGCCCAAATTTTCTGAATTACACAAAGCATATTTTACTCCGTGTTGTTTATTTCAGGATTGAATGCAAAGATGAGAGATACTTGTTGGCCTAATGGCAGTTGTATGTTGCTAGGTTTTGGGTTTTAGGTCCTGAGCGCTGTATGTACTTACTTTATGTATGTGCCTAACACTGTATATAAAACTGATTCTTATTTAATAAGGTTACTTCAAGCAAACATTTAAGTAGAAAGTTACGTTTTTTTAAGTACATGGTGATTGACAAGCATTTTTAAATTCAGTTTCTTGAGAAGTGATGATTGTTTTGATAATTTTAAAAAGAATGTGCTCATGCACTTATGTTTCTGTTGAATAAAGCTCTATAAAGACTAAATACACGTTACTGGGAGTGAGCCACCTCTTACCCTAGCCTCAGGACATGGTAATTTCTTTGTTTTGTGGCATTTTTAAATAAGCATTTCCCCAAAAAGCTAAAAGGAAAAAAAAATTCCCACTCAATATGTATTAAAAAAAGACATCTTTGGTAATAATAGCTTACCTCACTGTGTAGGCCTACAGTTGTTTCTTTGATATCAAATCATCTTTTCAATGGCCAATGACTTTTTTTTTTCACATATACCTGTCACTGTCTAAATACCAATATTCAGCACTTACTGCAAAATATGTAATTGTGCTCTAACCAATGGCAAAATTACTGAGGGAATTCAAATCAAGTTACTTGAAGGGAGTAAGGCACAGTCTGAAAATCACTTGGGGTCTCCTGTNAGGGAGTTGCTGTTGCAAATGAATTTCAGTAGCTTTACTGAGCCTTGATATTTTTCCCTGCCCTATCATACTGCCTTACAAGTGAATAGTGAAGTTTAATTCAAACATAGAGAAATGTGCTGAAGCTAGAGAAATCAATAAAAGCCACAGGAGTTCAGAATCCTTGTGCGTTATTCAAGAGAAGGGATTTCTTCTCGAACAGCTAGACGTTTCCATGCACATCAGCACCCAATGAGGCAGAGCTGCTAAAACAAACCAAAGAGTAAGTAGAATAATGTCAGAATGCTCACTGCCTGTGCCTTGCTCCCTGCTGTACCTGCCAAGGTCAGCACTGTTTCCAGGAAATGTGTTCGATCTTTAAATGATTCGGTGAAATAATTCCAAGAGAATTGCTCTGCAGAAAATGGTGCTTGGCCACAGGGAGGTAATATGAGGCAAACCCTTTCCTCTCTAGTTGGTTGCGGGATCAGAAATTTAGAGCAGTCTAATTTTGGATCAGTGTGTCCACACAGAAGCAAATGCAGATTTGCAACACAAGGATAAAATATTTGAAACTGGGGGTCTGGGATTTTTAAAACTCTGTTTTACAGCTCTATTAGTAGATTTTGGGGGTACCTGTCTCATGTTTGTTTTCATAGCAGCACATCTCCACAGATTTCGTGTTACTTTATTGTTTTCTGTAGCAATAAATTTAGGCTGAAATATTATTTATCTGCAGGCAGAGTCTTGACTA
The DNA here is from genome assembly GCA_013396975.1 of Bucco capensis. Classification (NCBI taxonomy): domain Eukaryota; kingdom Metazoa; phylum Chordata; class Aves; order Piciformes; family Bucconidae; genus Bucco; species Bucco capensis. Next base: position 778,611 of record VWZO01017575.1, read on the forward strand.
CTGATGGCACAACAGTGAGCCTAACCAAGTTAGGCATTTTTTTATAACAAAGCTGTGTGATGAAGTGGAAAATTCAGGAAAGACTCCTATATTCTGCCATGCAGTTGAAATATTAAATATGCAGGAATTACCTTTCTCCAGCAGCGTGAGAGAGAATAATTTAGGTTCTTTGCTTAGAAACTGTGATGTCACCTTATGAATTGGGAAGAAAAGCACAATTTCATGAATGCTGACTTCTTCAAACTAACTTTGTTTATGGAAGTGACCAAAATCCTACATTTCTATGAACAAAGTCCCATTTATTTTCTTCCTGAAAGCCTGTGTCACATCTAACTGAAACCTGAGTTTAAATATGCTGCCTTAAACAGACTTCTGTTAGGTTTTTCTCTATAGTAAACTCTATTCCATTTTTTTTCAGGTGTATCAGAAAAGTAGTAAGTGGAAAACCCTGTTAGTTGTGTAGGGCTGTGGGATAAGAACTGTGTTAGTGCAAGCAGGTCAAAGAGATGAGAGATCAGCCCTTATAGCTGCTATGACTCATTATGAGAAGCTTGAATCTGTTCCTCAAAGCATTGTAAGATGTGCTAAATGCTTGCCTGTTGAAAACTACTGTGTTGACAGCCTCACTCCATCATACTTAATGTGGCAGGGATAAGTGCAGAAAACCCTTAGGTGAGGAACCTGTTCTGATACAGGATTAGTGATGAGTTTCATTGTAGGTGATTCTCCCAGAGGTTATTTTGTTTTTTAGGCTTATTCTTTACAGTGTAAATATTCTTTAAATATTTTGCTGGGGACATGATTAGTATTTTCTGACAGAAGGAAATAAGTTGATTAAATGGCTAAGGTAAAACTGTTAGCACTGTGGTAAACTCCTAATTCAGAAATCCGTATGTGTTGCACGTGGCCTTGTACTGTAGAGATTTTGGTTTCTGTATGCTCAGATCAGTCACCTCATTTGTGTGTTGGTGTTGTAGGATGTTGGTCATATTTGGAGAAGGAATCACTGTAAATCAGATGACAAAAATTACTTGTATTGATTATTTTACCTTTCCCCATCACAGAAAGTGGGAGGAGGTGGATGTAATCTTTGTTTCCTGACAATCTAAGAACAAAGAAGGAGCACCTCCTCCTGATTAAACTGGAAAATGGGTGGACTTGAGTGCACGTGTAGTACTATTAACACCAGTTATATGATTGAATCCAAACCAGTAGGCACTTGAACAATGAGGGGTTTTAAAAAACAAGACAATCTGCTTTTTATTTTCTTCCTGCAGAATAATTTTAGGAAAACTTTTTTACACTAAGAAGCATGCAAAGCATGGAGAGTGGAAGAAAATTCAGTTATTAGCTAACATACTTATTTTTACAGGACCTGTATTGGTTAGCACCTGATAGGGACACCTGTAAAAATAGACCTTTCATAAAAGCCTTAAAGCCTAAATTTAGGTGGAAGGTAGAAATGATAGCTCTCAGGAGCACCAATGTGTAAAACACATGGTTATGTCAGCACTTGGGGTTAGGAAGATGAGTACTAGGCTGTGCAAAGGAAAGTACCAGTAAATAACTACATTTGTGTGTTACATCCATCTGAGCATAGTTAGAAATGTGACAAGTTCTACAGCTTGGTTTTCTGAAGGCACTGCTGAGTTTTCTGTGGAAGTGTGACTTCCCTTATTAAGAACAGGTCCTCTGGGGCATAAGGTAACACATGCCTGATAGTGTTGCTTTGCAGAGATTTTAATTAGTATTTAAGCCCTCACTGGATGGATTGTTGAAGGAATTCTGGGCAAGCATATTTCTACTCCCTCTGAAAGTCTTATGATTATATAATAAGGCATTTTTTATAAGCCACTCATGAGTCAGAGTCCTACAAAAATGTTTCCAGCTTTTGTCAGCATACCTCAGACTTGAAAGTTATGATTTTTAGTGCAGACAAAAACTTTCAATGAAACCTAAACAACTTCTAGACACTCGAAGCACAGTGATTGTCTTGCATGAACGTGATGCCTAAAGATTTGGGCATATTCTGTAGATTTCTAGGATTATTAGAGACATATGAAGCTTCCTGAATTGTTCACATATTAGAAGCAACTAGGCCTGTTCCTAAGGGATTGTTTTGGACTTTCCTATGCCTCGCCAAGGTCATGGTGTTTTAAAGAAACCACCTGCAGATAGTATAGTATGGCTAGGCTTCGTGAATGAAGATGCAGGGAGGGCTCCATCCATGCTCCTCATCAGCGCCTTTTCCAAGAGCGCTGATAANGTATTGAACATCTTGAAGGTGCGGAAGCTTCCAATTAAAGGTAACTTTATCTTTCTCCATTAACTCTGTGCCAAGTGCCTATTTCCCAGAATTTTCGGCGTCAAACAGTTAGTCCTACAAAAACCAATGTTAAACAAATACAGTTGATTTTATTAGAAAAATGGATATATATATATTACATGGTATTGTAAGATATGAATTTCTAAAATCTACTATAAAATATGTAATATATTTATGGGCTAATGTGGTCACTTAAAAATTACATCACGGGTACTCCAATACAAATGACTGACAATTATAAAAGAAGAAAGCAGTGGGCTGTGTCCTTTCCCCCATAGATACAGACTTACTGTATTATTCCCAGTGGGGTGGAGTATGGTGTTGGTGAAGCTAGCAGGTGTCCTGCCTCAAGTCACAGCATAGATGTGAGAGAAGGATAAGCTCTTTCAGAGATGGATAGTGTCATCTTTGGATTTATGGCTTTTCCATAAAACAAATATTTTAAAAGTGTGTGCAAAAAAATAAAAAGTAGAGATAGCATGAAGGTAGGAATGTTGCAGTCTGATCTACCAGAAAACCAAAACTAGATAAGCTCCCCTGTTTCTGGGAAATAGTTTCATTATAATCCTGAGACTATTATGATTAAAATTAAGTAGGACTTCTACTGTTTTACTTGAGGTTATGCTTGCACCATAAACCTAACTTCGTTTTGTCAAAGCTTTGCTCAGTCTAATTACCAGTTGCCTCAAGATCTCCTATGACAGCAAGATCAAAGGGTTCATTGTAAGTTCTGAGAAAAATCTTTATTCAGTCCACATTATGACTTTTATAATGTAATCATAGAAACACTTCTCTTACAGAGAAGGGAAACAATATAAATGTTGTTTGTTACTGTACTTGAGGCATTCTTCTAACATCTTTTTTCCTGAATTGAGTATATTATCTCTAAATTTTTTTAAAGTGGAAGTTTGTGTTTCTGACTGTATTCTTTTGCTTTCCATGGATTGTTCTATGCCATAGGTTTATAAAATGAATTGAAGAATCAAAATGGCAATGTTTTTAACATGTCTTTTTCAACACATCCCTTTTCCTTTTGCAGTTTGATTGACACAGTCAGATCCTGTACTGCATTGAAAACACAGTATTACCAGTTCTCTTCAATTTTCTTTTCCTAAGAAATTACAGTTAATTCCAAACTCTAGCAAAAAAATTCTTTAAAATGTTTTTCCTGGTGCTTGTCTCTGCTAGTAGCATTTTGTTCCTGGTTTTGTGGGCTGTTGCACTTTACTAGAAAATAGAAGAGAGAGTGTTGAAATGGACTGTGAATGTTGTAGTATAATCTGTTATCTGAACAGAATTGTCTACTGATGGGATATAAGTGATAGGAACAGTCCCTGTTTAAAACAGAAAGAGGCTGTGACTTTTCTAAAGCTGCTGCATGGATTGCAGGCAGCAGTGGTTGTGAACTGGTATTGCCTCATTCCAAACTGTCTTGGACCTACTTTTTACACATATATTCCCTACAATGACAGAATAGTTCCAAAAATCATTTGGAGACACCAATACCTCTTCATTTGTCTCTACTTCATTCATTTTCTTGTCTGGGTTATACATACTCTAGTGTAGTCAATGAAAAGATGAACTATTTTCATGCCAAATGCTCTCCTGATTTTCATGATGTTTCCCTAAGTGGGTCTCTTGCTGCTCTTTGGAAGAGAAGCAAACTAACATTGTCTCTTTGACCCTGCTGCCGTTACCACTAATGCGCCTGGCACAGGCACATTTCTTCTTGATACACATAAACTTCAGAGGTGGCATCATAGAGCTTTATCATTACCAGAGCATAATGCTTAGGATTTTGTGAGAAGGAATAACTCTTACAATGGAGTTTTGGAAGTGGGTTTGGGCAACTTACTCTCTTCTGTGCCTAGAGTAATGCAGAAAAACAGTTCCAAAATGGTGGTTGAGGTAAGAATAGTAAACAGAAGAAAGTGAGGCAAGGCCTAGTGTGATACCTGTAGAAAGCCACCTCCCCAGGGCATAACACTTATATGCTCTGGCATTAAGAAGGAGAACCTTCTACAGCATAAGTCTTTTCTGTTATCTTTAAGAAATCCAAACTAAATCCATTCTGCCCTGTGGGAGCTGCTGAATGTCTAACTCCCAGGTGCACAAAGAAAAAGGAATTCTGAAAGCCTGCTAGAGTCTCTATGTCAAACTAATTCAGGTTGATACTGAATATTGAATATTATGAGTCACAAAACTCATAAACACCTGAAATAAGTATTTAGAAAAAAATTCATAAATTATATTTCTGGGTTTAAAAAAATGAAGACATCAAGACTATGTTCTTGTGCTTAATGTTGTTTTATTTATTTACTTACTAAAATAATCTCTATTACAAAAGATGAAGTATTGTAGTATAGTGATAATAGACTATCAACTATGGGACTTCATCATTAGTTCTTGAAGCTTGACATTTAAAATAAAACGTTGTGTGATCAGCTAAAGGTTGTAGTCCTAAAGGATCTGAATTAACAAATATAGGAAGGTCACTTCACTGTGCTTCTCAAGGTCGGTTTCATCTTTTTAATTATATTAACTTTTATAACTCTCTATCTGCTATTGTATCTGCTTCATATACTTCGGGTAAATAATTATGTTACAGAAGTCAAGAAAAGATCAAGGAGATCTGATCTTTGAGCATCCTTTGTCCAAGATGATGCAAATATTTTCCATTCATTGTCATTAAGATTAAACTTCTGAATTTTTTCCAAGGTTTCTCAGCCCTTCCTCCAGACAGGAGGAAATAGCAAGAGCTTTTGTTTAACATTCAGATGACTCCACTTTTGTTTTATTGATAGTTTCTATGATCATTAACCCACATCACCTTTGCAAGACCCAGTATCTTGCCATTCTTTGGAAACTGCAAAATCAATTTTGGGTCACAGTTGCATCTAGTGCTGTGCTGTCCAGAGGTGGAATGCTTGCCTGGCATGTAATATGCAAGGAACATGTCATGCTCTACAATTTTATATAGTTTTGTTGTAGTTTGTTGGTTTTTTGTTTGTTTTGCTTTGGTTTGGGTTTTTCTGTGTGGTTTTTTTCTGTGTGTGTGTGTGTTGTTTTTCAGACTCAAATGTGACTATGGTAGCATGAAGTTGTGGGGCATGTAGATCAATCATCAGATAGTTTAGGAGCTTGTGTTTCTGGTGGGATTTGAAACTGGCTTTTGCTTTCCAGATAAATGACAAAAAAACCACCCTCTGCTCTGTTCTGGAGCAGAGATTTTTTTCAGTGCTTTGTGCTGCAGTGATTTCATTTTGGATACAATGATTACATATTCATTGGTCCCAAGTGCTGCACAGTTTACAATAGGCAGAGTACTTAACTAGGATTAGAGTATTTGATTTCCAAACTGGATGTCAAAACTATGCACTGTATTTTATGCAACCTAGTGCTTCATAGCTCAGAACTGTGTAATTACACAATTTCAGAAGGGATCCTAACACCAGTTATTTGATTGTCTGAAGTAACCATTCAGAAAGTATGGGTAAGAGGAGATAGTTTAGAATTTGTAAATCGATTGAGAATGATACTGAAGGTGAACACAGAGCCTACCTGTTTCCGCATTCCAAACAAGTGACATAACAAAATGCTGCTGAGTTGAAAAAGGAACAAGAAGAAAACAATTCGTGAAAAGAAATATTGAAAGAAGGGAAGTCTTCATGACTGTGGCTCTGAAAAACACTCATTTCACTTCTCTAGTTTCCCCGAGTTCTGTTTAGCTGAATGCCTGCATGCTGGAATGGAAAGTGATTACTAAGAAGCTATCATTTAGTAAAAAAGGCGGCAATATAGTTCTGAAGTAGAAAAAGCTTCCAAGGTTTCTTTTTGCAGGAATGCTTGATTACAGCACTATTGTACAGTATTATCACACTGTACAATTAGAGGTATGTGAAATACCTTGTATATGATAACACAGTCCTTTCATACAATTTAATTTCTGTTCTAAAATACTTTGTTTTGTAAAGCTTTTAAATACCTATTCTGTTTTCAGACTAAAAGTTCTGAAGGTGAGCTGTTTGACATACAGCCTAGTTTTTTCAAGATGAATGGTGACATCTAGTTATATGGACTTAAATTTTATTTTTAATGTTGCTGATTGATAGATGAATGCTGAGTAGCTGCATTCATTAGTTCCTTTCAGTTATAGCTAGTTCTATGAATTTGTGGGATGAGTATTCTGGAAATTGATGACAAGCATGTCATCACAAGGTTTCTTTACCTAGGCAAGATTGTATCAGATGCCTCCAAAATGCTTTTAGTGTTTAATTTTTAGTGTTTAATTATCACAGTATGGGATATCAGGGAGTTGTAAAAGGGAGAAGAAAAGGATCATATTAGAGGCTGATGTTGAAAGTGCTGAGATTAGTTGGTTTATCTTTGTATTTTCTGCTCACATGAAAGAAAGAGGTTCTTCCAGCCTGTGGGTTTCTCTGAGATGACTGCTGAAGGGGCTCATTTCTTTGGATTCACTTTAGATGGCATCTCTGGATATAATCCCTCACATACAAAAAATATGTTTTTAGATAGCCTCCTAAATCCTTTGATGTGTCTGTGGTTCATAATCACAAATGTTAAGCTTTTAGCTTTTCCAGTTTGATGCTAGGAAAACGAGACTGAATTAGCATAGTTTGGAGAGAGGCTTTGTGCCTGACTTGTATGGAATATGACAGAGTTGAGAGAACCTGTGAGAGATAAGATAAACACAAAAATCTACTTTCTTCTGTTCAACAGACCTCTTACAACAGTGTTAATGTACCAGAATCCCAAGATTGAAATGTAAGAGGAATTGAAATATAAGTTGCAATATCAAAGAATATCTGATAACCTTCAGCAGAACTTCACAGCTACAGGCTTTCTAATTGCAAAACAAGCTGTGCACCCCAATCATCCTGGTTAGTCCCAGACTAGTTTTCCTGGGTTATCTACTTATTTGCAAGAGCTAAGGGTCTGTATGCTTTTTTTTTGTACCTAATTTGGATTTTTACTTTAATCCTCTATCAGCAAGGTTCTTTTAATGGTTGTGTGTAAGATCATGAAAGCAGCAGTAAATTCCATAAAAGTATTAGGGGGAGAATTATTCTACAGGTCAAACCACCTTTAAAGCCTGGCTTCAGGAATATGCTACTCAGTGTTTACTGTACTGTTTGTGTTTTGAGTCCTGAAGAATCTAATATAGTCAAATGCTAACTAACAGTTCATATGACAGTTTAGTTCATCAGACTTTTTCTTCAGCTCTGCATGACAGTTTCTTAATTGCTGGAAAAAAGAAGTGATGTAATGTGAGATCTCTTGGGAAAAAAGTGATGGTCCTAAGGCATCAGTTCAGACTTCACATAGTTTTGGCATTAAAATATTTATTTGGCTCTAAATTAAAGACTTCTTTACGTTGTGCTCTAAGCCTTCAGTTGTGGCTTTTAATTCAACTGACAGAAGCCTCCTTGGATCATTCTTAGGATTTAAAAGGATTTATTATCCTTGTATTAATCTAACAATTTACCTAATTTGATTATATGATTCAAATACAATATTGAAGTCAGCTTGCTGGTTTGACCTAGATTTGATTGCTGTGCTGCTTTATTCCTGATTTAATTTACAGTTATTGATAGTAGCTCTTGGGGTTTTGTTTTGTTTTGTTTTTCCACTTGAACTACTAATTATTTTTAAAAAATGTTATTACAGGGTTATACTTCTTTCAAGGAAAGTGGAATTTCTGATTGATCTGGTTAAAACCCTGAACCAGTTTTCTTTTATCAGACATGCACTTTCTCACACTTACATAACCCTGGGACAAATTCAGTAGCAATCTTGGACACAATTCCACTAAGCAGCAGGAATATTGCATAGTGTAAGTAGTAAAGAACTTATATCACCTAGTATTCACTGAGCCTGGAGACATCAAAAAAATCACCATAGACTTCATTGTAATGGAAGCTTCATCCACTGATAAGTCAACCCATTTCTATTTAGGTGCTTATTTACTCATAAATATTTAGTTTGTTGTTTTTGTTTTTTTTTTTACTTTTCTTTTTTTCTTCACTAGAAAATTACTGTCAGGGAGAAAATTAGTAATATTCATGTGTTTATATGTGATAATGCCTACCTGTAGAATAGAAGTACACAAAAATGTAATGTAAAACATGAAGAAAACCTCTAACCATAGCAAAGATGCATGTATTTTATTTTGTGGCTTTATTGCAACAAGGCAGCTGAAAATTGAACTTTTGTTAAATTAAAGTAAAAACATCTGAAGGTTAATGAAGATTTTCTTTCCTTAGAACTTGTAATTTTTTTTCCCCCCAGCCATAACAAAGATCTAAGGTAAGGTCCACTTTCCTGGTGTAGAAATTGCTGCTTTTATGCTCACTCACTGCTATGTCTACAGCTTTAGGACACTGAATTCAACACAGGAATTAAAATTCTCTAAGAAAGCATAGTGGGCCTTCTTTTTGGCATAGCTAGAATACTTTAAGGCACTAGTCAATGAAATGCAAGTAAATATCTAATGCAAAAACTTGATGCATCTCAAGAGATATCAGGCACAGTCTGAAAATCACTTGGGGTCTGCTGTGGCCCCTGGTGCGATAACTGTGCCGACAGCAGAGGGAGCATTAAACTCATTNCAGTTTTTGAATTAGTGCAACTGATGTCACTGGTAGTACAATGATTCCTGTCAGCTAAGGTTTGTTCTTATATTCAGCACTCCATCTCTAAACCATAAACTGTAGTCTTTCAGAAAAAATGGGGTACTAGTAGTTGAAAGCTAAACCCACACTATGAAACAATGAAGAGAGAGAAGCGCTGTTGATCTATAATACTGTAAAATTCAGAATCACAGAATTGCTGAGGCATCTCTCTGGAGATGGTCTAGTCCAACTGCCATTCTCAAAACAGTTTTGCCCACAGCAGGTTACTCAGGGCTGTCATGAGTCAGGTTTTGAATACCTCTGAGGGCAGAGACTCTGCAGCCTTTCTGGGCAACCTGTTCAAGTGTTTGACCATTGTCGCAGTAAAAAGTTGGAAGAGACCCATAAGGATCACTGACCTGTGATATTCTATGGTATCCTTGGTAAATCTATCAGCTACTTCCAATCATCATCATCATCTCCTTCACAGTTTTGGAAATGGGTACCAGGATTAGTTTTTCTGTCACCTTCTCAGGGATCCAAGGTGAGGCTGACCAACCCATGGCTGCCTGTGTCTTGCTTCTTGCCATTCTTCATGATGGGAATGACATTTGGTTTTGGTTTTGTTTTTTCCATTTTTCAGGAACCTTCTGCAATTGCTGTGACTTTTCACAGGAATGGCAATTTTTTAAAAATATGGAAAAAAACAACCAACCAAACAAAACCAAACAAACAAACAAAAAAGGACATTCACTTTCTTCCTTTCAGAACATGTTTCCTTAAATCAGTTGTCTCTCTCCAAGGTGCAGTAGCATATGCAGTATCTATTTAAGAGGTAGCTAAGTAAGGACTATTCAAAAATTGAAAAATATAAATTAGTTTAAAATGTGTAGGGTTGCACACAGTTTGTGATGGCTGAAGAAAAATTTAGAATAATAATTTTATAAAGAAAAAATTATATTTACCTCTGTGAGTAGTTGAGCTTTATAATTGGTTTTATTATCTTCTTTTAGCAAAACCCCTCTTCTTTGCAATTGCTAACCAGTAGCTAATAAAATAATTGATTCAAATTTGTTTTCTAATTAAAGATGATAATCTTTTCTTACCTTGTTATTTACTGAAGTTATATAATACACTGTCACTTGTTTGGTGCTTGAAGCAATTGGGAATGTATTTTTTACTCGATATTATTTTCATCTTTTTAGAGAATAAATGGAAAAAAATAGGCTCAAATGTTTGTGAATTCCCTTGGCAGGATCTATGTTAGACAGAAAGAAACCTTCAGTTTGGCAGTGAGCAATATGGTGTTTTTCAGAATTAGAGCTAGTTGAAGGACAAGTTCACCTGTATATTTGCTACCAAAACTACCTTGATTGCACACCCAGTCATTTTAACAAACAGCATTCACTGTGATTGAGCTTTCTTTAGTACTTTTAGAGGTGTGGGTGACTAGACAGACAGAGGGGACTAAAAAGTTTGTAAGAGCCATCTCTAGGCAGTAATTGCATTGAGTATAATGGATATAGAAAAGTTTTCATCTAGGCGTGAAGTACCTCGCTTGCTGTTCTGGTTTTTATGCTCTGACCTGTCCACAGAGTTTGTCTTGCCCAGGTAGAACTGTCACAGAGGTTTTGTCCAGAGTCATGTGTGTTTAATCTGGCAGGAAGGAAGGTGGCTCCCCTCTGCTGCTCTGTCAAGTTGTGTCTATCTGGAGTGGTACCAGCGGAGGTTAGTTCAGGCAATGGGAAGGTCACTTCAGGAAATGTTGCTTTTGGTTTTGTTTCTGTGAAAAGATGCCAGTTATACAGATTTTTTTTCATTTCTGTTTGCTGATTCAGGGAAATACAACACTACAAAGATGGGGTTTGTTTTTTTAAATTTTATTTTTCTTTCTTAGTCTTCTTCCAGAGTAAAAGAGATTTAAACTAACTAAAGAAGCCCTCAAAAAACAACTCTAGGATAAATAAAGAAAAAATATTAAAAAATATGCTTGGAAACCCATCACTAACAATAAGAAATACAACCTCTATACAAAACAGCTCCCTTGTTTGTGTTTCAGAACATTTTCTTGTCCTGTAGTTTAAATGTTAGAGTGCAAGAGTATTGAGGAGAGAGAACAACTGGTTTTTGAACAACTGGTTAAGTGATTCCTATATTACATTAGTGAATTTTACATCATTTAGTGAAACACTGTGATAAACAGACATTATTAAATATTGTGCTGCATAAATGCAATGAAAAACTATTCATGTGATTAGCATTTTATTATTGTATACCAAGTACTACTTTATTTTATTGAAAAACCTCTACTATTATAGAACAATTTTCTTTTCATAAGAGTACATCCATCAGAAGAAAAATGCTGTAAAGGTTTGATAGAATAAATGGCTTGAAATTTAGAAGCTCATTATGTACAGAAGAAAGGACAGAGGGAGATAAAAGACAGGAAAGGGCAAAGTAGTTTGTATACACAGAGGCCTAAACAAAGTGCTTCTAGAACACCAGTCAGAATGTGGAATACTTGGAAGTCATCACACTTGCATTTCTCCTCCTAGGCATTTTAAATTTGATGAAATAAGTAGATTTATTAAAATGATGCTGTGAATAAAATGTTTCCTTTATTTCTTCTCAATTAATTCTGTGGAGCTGTGGTTATTAAAATAATTTATTGGAGGTTGTTTTAATGTTTTTAAGTGCATCATCAGACTGTTAATGCTATGTGACATCAGCAGTTAATACTCTATTGAAAGCACAGGTATTAAAGGTTTCAAGGGGGGGTGAAATCATAACCAAATGCCATTTTTGAAAGTGATGGATGAATGAACCCATCAACTTTTGACAGTTTTATATCAGGGAGGCTCTGCCTCATTCAGCAAAAAAATGCACATCAGCTTCTTGGGATATACTTAAGACAGCTAACAGACAGAGTCTTCTAAAATTTTAGACTCAAACAGAAGGCTAGAAAAAATCCTGGAATCATATGCAAAGGTAATTATGATAGGTTTTTTGAGTAGATGAAGAGTAAGGATGGATTTTCCTGTTGCACAAATACTGCATCTGCTAAGGAAAGCAGCAAATCAGGTAGTAAATTTGCATACACACAGAGAGAAATTATAGTATAGGACTCTGGAGCTATAGGCATTTGTCTTCAGCTATGTCTGAGGGATGAGGTGGTACTAGTGTACAACTCCTCATCTCTTCCTCTCCTACGTCCCATGCTACCAGGGCTTGAAAAATATCACAATATTTGGGAGGGGAGTGTATGCATTCCAGAAGTTGCTGTGCTTGCAGCTGCTGACAATGGCATCAGTGGCATAGCACTGCCTTTCTTTTATTTCATTCTTCTCACTGGCCAAGTGCTTGTGTTTGGCCAAGGTACCTACTAGGCTGTGTGTCCTTTGTGACTTGAGCCAGGGGCATAACTTGCTCAGAAAAAACCCATTAGTTCAAACAATGTCCTATGTTTATAATTATATGCAAATATCTTTATCTTTTTTCTATCAGTAAAAGTAGACCAGGATGGAGAATCCTTAACTATGCAAACCAAATTAAACCAAAGTAGATTAAGAGAAGTCATAAAATGGAGATATTACTCTTAGTTTTTAATGGGAATTGCTCTTCATCCTAATTCAGTTTTCTGAAAGCAGTGGGGGAACAGTTTCCAGGCTGAGTGGTGCTCATTTTAACCATGGAGAATGATAGCTCCAATAAAGTGGTCCTGGCTCTACAGTGGCAGGGTAGGGGTGGGGTGGAGCATTCATTATTAGCTTATTGAAGTAATCTCCTGTTGGAAGCAATTTGGAATGACTGCAATCTGTCTGCCTGTCTATTTTAATTTTGAAATAACAGTATTTTGTGTAAGCTGCATGAAATCATTGTATGCATGGTAAGCTGCTTACTGAAAAATCCTCATAAAAAAATAGATGCTGTGAATTTGCAGTAGGCATTCAAAACTTTTCACATTTTTCAATCTTCTAAACTCGTTTGATAAAAATAATTTGCTTACCAACTGGGAGAATGTAAAGGGCAATTTTCAGTGACACTGATGACTTTTAAACCCTTAAAACCAGATAAATTATACAAATATTGTCCCTGGCTATTTGGGGTCCTCATGACCTTTCTGGCCCAGTTCTGTCATACAGCTGTGCTTTTGTCATGGCTGTGCAATAAGTAACCAGCTTTACTGTGTATTTAGCTCTATGTTTTCGTGTAAACTCCATTGTCTTATTATTGGATTGCCTTAAAACTGTGAGTCTATCTATCTATGGAGAAATGAGAACTTTTTTTTTACCCTTTTAATAACTGAGGAAAAGAGTCAGAATATGAGTGATATATCTGCCATCAGGAAAGACTCATGCACTAGTATAAGGTACTGAACCATGTCTTTTTACATCACAGACTCATATCTTTACTCAGGGGTTATGCATCCCTTCAATTGACTCACTCTCTTAAACCAAGAACAGCAAAACTGTGGTATGTCTTAATACACCCTGCTCTCCCTCCCACCCTTGCTAAGGGACACATACACCAGAAATGCCAAGTACAATGTATTGCTTTTCGTTCCCATATCCCTATAGGAAATAAAAGTCCAGCCAGGATAATGTTCATGGTTTGCATGCATAGTTAGCATGGCTTTACTGTTTCTCTTTCTGATCCTGTCTCAGTGATACATTGCAGCAATGACAAGGCTTTAGAGAACTGAGCTTTGAGAAATACTACTTTACTCTTTATGAGGATTGTATTTATTGCAAAGCTGCTTCTGAAAAAGCATTACATATATATAGTACTAGTGGTACAAAAGTTCATACAGAGAATGTTTGTCAGCTTTCAAAGGGCTTTAAAAAAGGTGTTTGAGAGGGGAGGGTGGGCAGAAGGTAATCAAAGATCAGTTCCCAGAACTAGTGGCTCTGTCCACAGAGGTTGCTGCACTATCAGTTTTCTTTCTTCATCATCTTTCAGTCAGGTGTGTATTCACCCTTACAAGAAAAGTGAGTTGTGTAAACCATGCTGTAAGATAAATCTGAAATCAGGAAGCTATTTAATTTAATGACAGCCTCTATTTTTCCCTTAAGGTGACAAGGTTAAAGGGCAGTCTCAAAACTACAATAATTTACTTTTTTTCCTGTTAACTGAAAGGCCATTGTTTGAGAATCAAGTGGTTGACCCATGTAACAAAGCTTATTAGTAACCTTTTTGTGAACAATACTGTATAATACAACAATAGCTAAAACATTTTTTCCTCAGTATGAGAAATTAATTTTATATTAATGTGATTTCAAGGTCATAGTAAAATCTTTTGTCTGTGTGTAATTAGTATTTCTGTCTACCACTAGGGACAAGAAAAAAGATACAGCAAAGGAAGACTTCTAAAGCTAGATTTGTATTCTCTCCTACCATCTCTAGCTCCATCTTTGATTTTAGTGGAGTTGATGAATAATACTCTTGATGAGTAGTAGTGTATATTATACACTGCTAAACACCTGTGAACAAATTTGTGGCCTTTCTAATCCAGCACTTTGGAAACATCTGGACTAAAGGCTCAGGCTTCAAAACTCTTAAGCAGAAACATAATTTTTCATTTGAATCACAATATTGATATTTGTGAGCCAGTGTAGATGAAACATTACAGCCCTTTCACAACACTAAAAATCATAATTACAAGTGCTGTTAGAAAGGACCTTTTTTAATGCCAAAATTCTCTAGATCTTTCCCCAATGAGGATCACTTGTCAGATATTCATAGGGGAGGTGGGGCACTATGATCTAAGTCAGCCTCACACTGTGAAGGTATGGGGGCAGTCTTGGGCTTCCCCATTGCATGGATCTGTGGCTGTGTTCTCAGGATGGTGATATCTTTTGCATGCCTTTATGTCTAGTTTTTTACTTCGATGAAGTTTGGACTTTCAAAGTGAGTTACCCCATTAGCCCCTCTTACTATATCTTAGTTTGCATTGTGGGTTGGTTGCAAAGCATATGAAATGGATTGTTCCAGATGAAGCTTGCTTAGTTGATGGGATCCAGGTGTACCCTGCATGTGCTTCAGTCTCTGAGGGAAGTTCAGTCCACCCACTCTAGGGTGAGTCTGAAGTAAAAACATTTAATATGAATGAGTGTTAGATCTTCAGCACTCTTTCTATTGACAGGTCAACTCCTGTTGGGCTGCAGCACTTCCCACTATACATAATGCTTTGATTTGTTTTCTTTTCTGCAGAAGAGTAATAAGCTAGTAAGAAAGAGAGATGTGCATTTCTTTTCCTTTAGGGAAGCATGGTCAGAGACTTTGACAAGTACAGGCTTAGTTTAAAAACTCCTTACACCGGTGGAATTATAATCTTCTAGACTGAATTTCCTGAACTGACAACCTGATCTAGTTAGGGATGTCCCTGCCCACTGCAGGGGGGTTGGACTAGATGACCTCCAGAGGTCCCTTCCAACCCTAACCATTCTATGATTCATGTTATAACTCAGGACATTAGCAATGAGCAAAGGATTACCCCTTAATTTTGAGTAACAATTACCTGAACAGTGCTTACAAAGAAACATTGAATTTCATAGAATCATAGAATGGCCAGGTTGGAAGGGACCCTAAAGATCATCTAGTTCCAACTTCCCCACACTAAGCAGGGATGCCAATCACTAGACCAGGTCACCCAGGGCTGCATCCAGCCTGGCCTTGAACACTGCCAGGGATGGGGCATCCACAACCTCTCTGGGCAACCTGTTCCAGTGCCTAACCACTCTCCGGGTAAAGAACTTCCTCATAATCTCCAATCTAAATTTCCCCTCCTTCAGCTTATAACCATTCTCCCTTGTCCTATCACAGTCTGACTGCTTAAAAAGTCTCACCCCTTCTGTCTTATTTGGTGATATTACTTCCATGAGGAGGAATTCTTAAAATCAAAATCTTGCATGTTGATTTTTTTTTGGTGTGTCCTCAGTTTGAGATTCTTGGGATACTTGGGGAGCAACCTGATCCAAACTCTCCAGAGGGTTACTGTGAATTACTTGAATATAATACTCTTGACTTCAGTTAGCTTTGGATCAGGGCCCTTGTCAGGATTAACAGCAGTGTCTTGTTTAAAAAGTAGGCAAACTGAACAAGAAATGCAGGTTTTCTAGAAAAGTAAGATTTTTTTTTTTTATATATATATCTTTTTTTTTTGGCAACTCCTGGGTCCTAGGGGTTTAACTGAAAGACCTCCATTTATTTTTCTCCCTTCCTCTCTTTCCTGTTTGTTTTGTGATCATGAGGACATTTTATTCATTCTGTGAATTTGTAGAAATCATGAAGATGCTGGGCCGTGTGATGATGGTCCATTTGATGTTTTCATGCCATATGAACATGGCTTCTGGAGCTCACCAGTTCTTTTATTCACAGTGCACTTGACTCAGGCTGTGTTGCTGCAAGAGATCTGCCCTTACCCAACATTTAAAATTTTTGTTTGAAGTGAAACTTTCATATAAGCCACTTTATAACATCTGATTATAATATATTTTCTGGAGGGGAACATGCATAGCAAAAATTGTCCAGAGTATTAATGGAAACAGCTGACTGTTCTGTGTTTATCGTTGTCATCTAATATTTGCAAGTACTGTTGGATTAAAAACAGTACAGCAAGCAAACTCCTCTGCTTTACCACCTGCATGAACCCAAATTACATTTGTTGTTTGATGAAAGACTCTTATCAGCCAAAATGGACCCATTTATCTTGGAAAAAATGTATTTTGATTCCTGCTTGGTGAAAAATATATTAAAAAGATTTTGAAAAGCAGAGTCTTGTTTCCTTCCCTGTTTATATGTTTCAGTGCTGCATCAGAGGCCAAACAGAACACAGGGAATGATACGCTGCTGCAGTTGTAAAATGCTTGTTATAGGATATTGGCTCTTAGAAATTTTATTGTGGTATGTTTGTTATGCTAATAAAGCTATTCTAGAATAGAGCATATAAACCAGATGTAGAATTCAATGGTGACTGCTAAATTAAAGTAGAATCCATAACTCTTAAAATACTTTTTTTTCTTTTTTTGGAAGATCTGTTTGTTTGGGAGGACTTTAGACTCGATGAATATGGAGGAACAGAAAGTGCAGACAGGTGTGCACTCGTTTCATTGAAATTTAAATTAGTTATGAATTCTCAGGAATGAAATCAGCCCTTTCTGTGTGTTGTGAAATTTCATATAGAGATGCAGTTGCAGTTGCCTGTGGTTGTGTGCATTTTGTGTTGAGAAATAACTGATATCAAATTTTCACACAGTGAGAAGGTTTGCTATAATGTATATTTAATTGAGATCATGGAGCCCAATTTTCTCTTTATGTATTTGGAGGAGTATTTTGTGGTTAATTTGTTTCTAAGCATACAGAAATTCCAAGCGTTGCCTTCTCAGTCCCCACATAAAATCACTGAGATGGTGCACAGGGAGCTCCTTAGAGGTCAGGAGGAAGTCAGTCTGCTTCATCTGTAGGTTTTTTGAGTGGCCAGTATTTCATGTTCAAGTCTATTGAAGCCTCTAGCAGCACGGTTTCTTCTCAGCCTCTCTGTCAAGGATGCCTAAATCTGGGCAGCTGTTCAGCCACATGCTGTTATTTTCATTTCAAAGAGCTTTTCCAACCATTCTGTCTTGCTCTGGTATGTTCATTAGTGAACTCAAAGTAAATTATTGCTGCTAAAATTTGCTGTAAATGATACTCAGATCCTCATGTCTGTCATACACAGTGTATCATATACAGCAACAATATGGACCTACATGCACTCGAGATGATTTTATATTTCTTTTAAGATGGCAAAATAATAACAAAAAGAACCCTATTCCTGTACTCATAGGAAAGAAATTATTGTGATACAGTCATAGTGCTGTGGTGGTACAATTGTATTTTAGAATGTGATGATCCTGAGAAGGGTTTAGCTGTCATAGAATCATAGATCAGAGAATCATAGAATGGTTAGGGTTGGAANAGGACATGTGACTTCCCAGTGTGATGTTCTGGCAAAAAATGGCTGGTAGAAGTGATACCATGATACAGCTCCTGCAACTGTTAAAGCAGGAGTAGAAGCAGAAAGATGAGTTTTAGCTCAGGATGTCAAACTGACAGGATCAGTACAGGAATATTGTTTCCAGTTGAGAGATCCCCAGTTTTGAAAGCGTAATTTTAAATGATGAAGGGATAAGCCACACATAAATTTGAAAGACTTAAGAAAATGCCTTTGGGTAGTTATAGATGTAAAGGAAGCTGTGTTTGCAGTGGACAGTTTTTAGTTAAAAAAAAAAGTAAATAAACATTTGCTACAGTCTCTCCTCTAAGGAATTTCATTCCCAGATGAAACACTGAACCACTAAGCTGCAGAACTATGCCTGTATTAGTCCTGCTCACTTACCTAATTGTTGTTTATTTTATATAATTTCAGTAAGGAAGGAGGAATATGCTTCCTAAACAAAAGTAGTCTGAAGCCTGATGCATTGGCAGCATTTTTGAGGGGAGATTGTTGATAGAATGTAGTATTACTCAGTTACTAGATAAAAAGTGGTTTTGCTAAACTGACTGTGAACAGAGGCTCCCAGTCCAGTTTCCATCTGTTTTCAAATGCCTGTATTGAGACCCACAGAAAACTTGAGCTGTGGGACAGCTAATTCATTGACCTGTACTGAGGCTTGAATGCAAGTAAGCCTCCAGATCTTCAGCTCTGGTTGTGTAACGAGTGCATAGAAGCAAAAGGTAAAGGACCTGGAGAAAGGTGACATAAAAACATAAAGTTTTTGATGTTTAGGAGTCCCTGTGTTTAGAGAATAACTGGAGGCTTTCAGGATCACTGTTTGGCTTAAGGCCCTCAGCAATTAAGCATGTGTATTTGGAAGATGACTCAGTGTTTCGTTCTGATGGCTCAAAAGAATTTGATTATGCTCTCCTGATTATTCATCCATATCTGTCGCTAAGTGAAGCTTTTTTTATTGTATTATTGTATCGCATTTTAACAAATAAATGATTCTGAAGACTTCTTCCAGAGAAATAGAAAAGACAGTGTCAGAGTGATTGGTACTGCTCTATCTACTACCTGCAGAGTGCATTCTAATGATAGGTGACTTCTACAAGCTACACGAAGTGGAAGGTTCATTCAGGGAATGTGGCTAACAGCTCAGCGTAGTAGGCCAGGATCTAATATGTGCTTTTCAGCTAGCCAAGCTGTTTAGGAGCATAGTGTAGCCTGTGTGATCTGCCATGGACTTTGTAGTCTCGAAAAACAAACAAACAAACAAAAAAAGCAAGCACATAGGCAGTGTGTTTTCCTTATTTTTGTTATAATCCATATGCTGTTTGTTTATTCAGATTTACTAAAGTAATCATAGTTTAACATGGGATGTGTAAGTACCAGGGTGTGTTTTGCAATTGTTAGAGTACAAGCCATTCATTTTTATTTGTTTTACTGTGTCCATGTTCATGAAAGAGTCATGCAGTAAATGTATCTTGTCTGAAGAATCGACCTGAATGAATGGAGGAGAATGAGGCGAAACTTGTAACATGACCTTATAGTCACACTCTTCATACCAGCAAACTTCTTTTTTTAGGACAAGGAACAACTGAATTGTTTTTACTTCTTCTGAAACTTGGCTACTCTTAGCAGTGCTCACGGGAAATTGCAAGTAGTTTTCTTACTGAAAGGTCTGGGTTGTTGACTAGCCTTCAGACTTGCTTTTATCCCATTACATGTTCTCCAGGAGTTGAAAGTGCAGTTTGACATTTAGGGGAGAAAGACTAAAGCTTCACTCTCAAATGTTTCTCTCTATCTTTCATTTTCCCAGAATGATTTGTTTTTCTTTTGTTCTTAAATCATAACAGCTGTGTAGAATGTATTTCTCTTTAGGCCCAATGTCTGTGTATTTACGTGCTAAAGAATTGCAGTGATTCATAGAATCATAGAACAATCAGAGTTGGAAGGGACCCACAAGGATCATCAAGTCCAACTCTCATTAGGCACAGGACAAAAACCCCAAGATCACACGAGGTGACTAAGGGCATTGTCCAAGCGTCTCTTAAACTCCACAAGATTTGGAGCCATGACCACCTCCCTGGGGAGCCTGTTCCAATGCTCCACCACCCTCTGGGTGAAAAACTTTTTTCTAACATCCAGCCTGAATTTCCCCTGGGACAGCTTCATACCATTCCCCCATGTCCTGTCACTATCCACTAAAGAGAAGAGCTTATTCCCCGCTCCTCCCTCTTTGGTGAGGAGGTTATAAACTGCTATGAGGTCACCCCTCAGTCTTCTCTTCTCCAGACTGAACAGGTCAAGTGATTTCAGCCTTCCTTCATATCTCTTCCCCTCCAAGGCCTTAACCATCTTTGTTGCCCTCCTCTGGACACTCTCCAGCACTCCATGTCCTTCTTGTGCCCAGAACTGCACACAATACTCTAGGTGAGGCTGCACCAGTGCCGAGTAGAGTGGGACTATCACTTCTCTCGCTCAGCTAGTGATGGAGTGCATATGGTTAGCTCTCCTGGCCACCAAGGCACGCTGCTGACTCAATTGATACTGATTGATAGTAAACAGCTAGTCTAAAGGTGACTGTGAACACAAAACAGAAGTGTGGGCACAAAATGAAAGTGTGGTCCCTTGTCAATGAACACATTGGAAATCTTATGGCAGCTTGGCTAACAGATCATATCATTGCTCCTAATGCTGCTAAATAAAAGCACCTTTTAATCTTGTGCATTTGCAGATGTTGTGTTTTTTCTCAGGGGCCTCTTGGTTTTGTCAATTGACCTTGAGCACCATCTGAGAGCTGGAAACACAGCACGGATTAGCAATACGCTCTTGAAGACTGCAGGTTTCTAACGAAATTAGGAAAAAACCCCAAACACTTCCATCTGCAGTAGACTTTGGTGTTAGACTGACATATGAAGAGCTTTCATCAGAATGACAGTGCTGGATTGTAAAGATGAGAGGGAACATTTTAGCAGAGATCAAGAATTCCTACAGTTGATATAAGTCATTTAGAATTGGAATTCAGTTCTAATATCAGTCTGCAGTGTACAGAAACCAGGCTGAAATCTGATTATTGGAAGCTTCCTGGTTGGAGAGGAGGAGAGCATAAATCCTTGCAAATTTCTTCCTCCTCTGTGGTGTTGCACACAGAAGAGATGGTTATTATAGGCTTGCTTCTTGGAAGTAACAACTGTCAAAGTCAGTAAGTACCTCTAAGTATGACTAAACTGAGACATAAACAT
Source organism: Bucco capensis (assembly GCA_013396975.1). Taxonomy (NCBI): domain Eukaryota; kingdom Metazoa; phylum Chordata; class Aves; order Piciformes; family Bucconidae; genus Bucco; species Bucco capensis. The sequence goes on from VWZO01017575.1 coordinate 799,788, forward strand.
GAGAATTTAGTACCACTAAATAAATATTCCTCTCTAAAGCGTGAAATCCACTTTTAGAGGAAATAGGCAGCCAACAAAAGCACTGCTTAAACTATGTTTAGAAGATGCTTATAAATTCTGCACAGCATTTCTTCCAGCACCTAGCATAGAGATGTAAACATCTCCTGTATTTCAAAGGAAAGTACTGGCAGTTTTTTACTAGGTTCTTTTTTATTTTGAAAAGTACATCTTATAGTTTTAATTGATTAATTAAACTCAAACTGCAAGATTTATTCTGGCCTGGTTACTGTTTGTGGCTTTAAAACAAAAAGCCTATAAACAAAAGGAGTATCCAAAGCTAATATATATTTGCATAGTGTCAATTAAGTTAATGATAACAGAATGAATTATATCACTGATCTAATTTGGTGATTTATTTTTATCTTTGTGCCTTTATTAAGTTGGCAGAGGGAAAGATTTTTTTAACTATAATTGGAAAAGTTCTTCGTTGTTAGTGGAACTAATAACATCAGATCATTATATTGGACTATTATAGACATTTAAATACAAAAAAAAAAAATCTAGAGCTCTAAACATGCCAGTTACAGAAATGTTTGGAAGCAAAGATGTTTACACTTATTTTTTTAAAAAATCTAACGTGAAATCAATAACTATACTGAGCTTCAACTTAAATCAGTCTTCCTTGATTAACTGAAATTACCATAGCATTGAAAGCAATTCCAAATGCAGAAAACTCTGTTTTTCTCTTCTATTGGTAGCTGTTATGAGTCTGTCTCAATGGCTTCTGTCAGAATGGAAGAATATCACCACTAGTTAAGATAAAGTAGATTCCACTGCCAGTGAGAGACTAAGTGATTAATATTTAGCCGCGAAGCATGCTCTGATAACTCATGCCTTTTCCCGTTTCAAGCTTGGAATACATCATTTGGAGGGGAGCTAAAATAGAATGAGACTTAGAATCATAGAGAGATACATATGGGGAAGAGTTGTACTTTGCTGTACTTTACTTGCTGTACTTTGAGTCTCTGGAGCTGATAGAGCAAATTATTTATTATTCATGACAATTCTGCAAACAAAACTGACAGCAATAAGATATGTGATTAATAGACTGTTCTTTAAGCTGATTACCAAAACAAATAAATAGCTAATGCCTAGGTAGTATTCCCATCTCAACATATTTATTAAATATTATTGGAAATTAATTTTTCTTTGTCTCTGCCTCGATTACATCTCAAATAATAAAATAGCCCTCAGCTTGAGCTCCCACCTCAAGTTTTCTTATTTCTATGTGTGCACTTGATCACTGTAATGCTAATATTATTGCTTGATACTAAGCTTTGTGTAATTGATCTCAGCCCACTTATTCCTATTGATCAGGGTGAACAAGATTTCAATTGTGTTCAGAATAGCTGTATTCCCTTCCATTTTGGGATTTTGTGCACATTTAAGTGTCATAATAGCTGCATTATACAAGTACACTGTAGTTCTGCAAGCATTGTCATGGATGGATCATAATGGGTTTGCATCTTAGTTTTGTGACATGAAACTAGTAGGGAGAAACATAACAAGAGTAGTCATTGTGAGCAACTGCTGTGCTCTTCTGGAAACAAATAGCAAGAAACACCATGGTTCCTTACTCTTCTATGTTAGGCCACTGGTATAAATCACTGCATTGATTGGGATAATCACTAGTATGCATGATGGCCCAAACCTACTCTTATTATAAGACCCTGAGATTTCAAGTCTCCCACTGTTTTTTTTTTGAAGATAAAGCTACTCTGCAGATAACTGAGAAAAGGTATTGTTCTCTGCCTGTTCTGGTAGCTGAACCTGTGCTCAATAATTATACCTAAGAATCCATGCATAAGGCTATGTTACCTTCTTAATGTCCTAAAATTGTCTGGTGTAATAGCTATAAGTTTGTAACTGATTTTTTATAACTCTATCACAGCTAGTGTGCTGTAGGATACAACTGTATTGTATTGTCTTTCGCAGGTAGATCTTTTTCAGGATGAAAGTAAAAATGTGCTAAATAATAATTTTTGTAAAATAATTGTCTTGCCTATAGCAAATCAGAAAGTGGCATATATATAAAGGCATTTCTTGAGGAGAGTGTCAGTCCTTGTAAACTTTGTCATTGTAAAGTAAGAGAGCTAAGTGTATATATATAAGTTCATTCTTAACGGAAATGTATTTTCAAACCTTTCTATGCTCTTCCTCATTATAGTGGGACTGTCACTGGAAATCCTGTGTTCTGTTGTCCCTGGAGATTTTTAAAAGATGTCTAGATATGGTACTTAGGGACATGGTTTAGTTGGTGTGGTGGTTATAGGTAAGATGATTGGACTTGATTAGCTTAAAGGTCTCTTCCAACCTTAATGATTTTGTGATTCTGTGTTCCGTTATCACTATCTGTCTACTCAAAGAAATACTTCGCCATTTGTGGTAATTGTGTATCTAATACACAGATTCAACTTTTTTGTGTTCATGGCCATTATCATGTATTATAGCTGAAACAATATCTAAAAATCTTGGTCATTATTCATTCTTCTTTATTCCTACTCAAAAGAAGGTGTTGATCACTTCTGGTAGTGGAATTAAGTGAGGTACTTTCAGCACTGTCTGAAAGTCCAGGGAAAGAGCCCAGCATGCTGTGCAGTCAACATTTCTGAGAATGCATTATTGCTAGAAACAAAAGTAGCATGAATTATTTACCTGGAAGTATTAAACTGGCTTGAGAACACTGCTGGAAGTAGAGGGAATTCTGGGCCTTGTGAATCATTCATAAAGCTTTATTTAACACAGACTTCTTTTTGCCTTCACAGACCAGTGAATCGTATTTTATAACTTATAGGATGGGTTTGTGTGTTTCATTCTACTCATTAACAGGTAGGGTTCTTTCAGTGGGTTTTTTCAATGGGATTTTTCTAAGGAAGCACCAGTCAGTAGAATTATAATTTTATGTTGACTCCTGTGTACCTGTTTGCTTGTTTTACAAATAGGGAGGTATGGTAAAAGAGATAAAGTGATGGGGAAGAGGAGGTGTGTTACGATCTCTGATCATATACTTTGTCCCATTTCTGTGGATATTGGTGTTATGGTTTGGATGAAATAATGAGACTTGTGGATTGGAAAAGGCTGAGTAAGTTTAACTATTTTAATAGAAAACAACAGCAGCAGGCAAATATATACAANATTGGAAGCTGTGGCACTCCAGTAACTTGAACCCATGTGTAGTATGGTCTTTAGCTACTTATGAGATTTGCTCAGCAGCTCCCACAAAGGAGGCCATTGTCTTCTCTGCTTCCTTTACACAATTCTAAAATAAAGTTACTCTTTATATATAATGGGATTTTATTAAGCAGCCCATTAAAATGACTCTCCTTCAGTGATAGTGAAAAGCTGTTTGTGTCAACAGTCTTTCTTTTATCAGGCCATCCCAAAGGTTATCCCAAATAGTGGTTGAGGACTATTGCACTGTTAGGACAGCAGAGTTTTAGCACTAGTGATACTTTGCTTGTAAATAACATGTCCTGGGCTACATAAATACTTTCTTAGAACAGGTGAAACATTTTACTTTAGTGATGAAGATTTATCAGTGTGTCCAAATGGGAACAAAAAGAGTCCTTTCATTAATTGATACACAATTCAGATGAAACTTTCAAGCCACATTCACACCACAGCTGTAACTGATATGTACACAGTAGAACTACTAACATGAAAAATATTGCATGCTAGTCCTCAATCACTATTACAAAAAAAATTGCAAACCAAACAACCCTAAAGTGCTTGAATGTTTACTTATTTCTGAGGAAATTTTATTAAAAATACTGCTTAGTATGGGCAGAAATTGGTTTTCATATGTGTGACTATTTACATAACATGATACTGTTAACATTTGGAGAAGCATCAGCTACTGCTAATTTGATAAAGTTCAAATGTAAGCTTATAATAATCTACTTGGGAATTTTAAATGTGTAATAGTTTCAAAGTCTGAAAATTACACTGATGCAAGAACAAAAGGAAAAACAATGAGTTGTTTTGGAACACCAGTGAGAACTCTTGGTGGTTGATATGGTATCACTGGATACCAAGGTCTCTGGAAGTACTTCTGAAGGCTGTGCTTTGGCCCCATAACTTCCAGAGTTGTCACCAATGCCTGTTTTTATGTATGTGAGCCTATGAGGCCTACAGGCTAAGGTAACATCTTGTCTCATAGTGTTTGACTGCCACTATGAATCAAAATAAAATGCTGTTTCATTTACACAAGTAGTGGCCCTTTTGTCATACTCTTCTGAAGGAAATGCAATATAAGGACAAGAAAAAGGAAGGAATCATAGCTAGTTTTGAGGAAAAGCTAGAAATAGCAAAACCTCCCCATTTTCAGTTGAAGTTCTCTTCTCCCTGATCAAAGAAGAGTTATGACTGCCAATTACGGTGAGAGACAGATAGTATAGATTTTTCTACTGACTGTGTTTTCTCTTCTTTTTGGCCAAGACATTTCCACTCCATGTTGAGAGAAGTTAATCAATTTGGTTTGTCTTTATAGGAAGAGGGGAGTAGAAGTGACCCTGCATACCAGGGAGAGAATGGAAAAGATCTAAATAGTAATTAGATCATACTGAATGCCTTAGTGTATTTTACTCCTATGACGACACTCAACAGTAGTGAGAAAAGAGTTGTTCTTCATTCTCTGCTGCTTACACAGTTGGTCTTCCTTAGGCTTGTCAAGGCAAAGGTCACTGAAGCAAGAGAGTGTAGTCAACTATATAACTCCTAAAAGGAATTTGTTAGTATCAAGTATATATAAAACATCATATGTATTTATGATGCCTACAGAAATACACTTTTTATCCTAAAGCTAATGTTAGACTTCATCATAGTTTTTCTTTAAGAGAAGCATATACATTTTATTTTTGTGTTCACTGTATGTGTAATGTTGCCATATCTGTGAATTAATTGTTTATCTTGTGTAAAATTGAGAAAATTAGGATGAAAAGTATGTTTGCTTCCAGCATCTGTATGACTGGAGTGTATCTGGAAGTCCTTTCTACCTCTCCTTTCACAAGACTGATTGATTCAAGGCATAATAGCAGTTCTTAGTCTTTTTTCAAGAGATGTGTGTAGTTAAAGCGAGGTTTGGCTGTTGTGGGTGATGAAGTGACTGTGTTTTGTCCTTTCTGATAATAGTACAATGGTTGCTCCTTTTCAGCTGAAAAACTGACTGCAGTGAATGAATGTTTTACTCTAGCAGCTGAACTTAAGAAAGACAGAGGCATGTGTGTGTGTATCTAAAGTGCTGATTGTGGATCAGATCAAGGATCAAGACGCTTAAAGTCTTTCAGCAAAGGGAAAATTTTGTTTGAGGTAAATGAGGCTTTTAGTTATTTTTAAGTAGTGTAAAGGTCCGATTCACAAAGGGTTGTAGGAACAATTCAGGAAGCAGGAAAGTAAACATAGTTTCTTTGTATCTTGTAGTGTTTGGGACTTTTCTTAGAGATGAGATAAACATCTTTTAAATCTTTTCAGATCAATGAGTCTGAAAAGTTAGGACCAACCTACTCAAAGATTGAGAGAGGGACAAATTATTTGTAATGTCACTCATATCCTACTTCCTACAACTTTACTTAAAGCTATTACAATTGACAGTGAGGTTATTTGAACCTGAATTTCATGCTTTCTGGGTGATTTTTGTACCTCTTGTGTCAGAAGACATAGTATTAAAGCATTTCTAGCTGAGGCAAACAGCTTGAACTCTATTTTCAGAAAGCTAATTTAAGTGATTTTTTTTCCCTTTTTTCTGTTTGCAAAATACTCTCCTAATGATCAGACTCTAAATACGGTTCACTAAGGTGCATCTGGCTTCTGTCATTTAGAGAACTTTTCTATTTTTTAGAATACAAAGTAATCCTTTGGGGAATGTTATGAAGACTTCTAACTCTATAAATTTATGGTAAAACACATTCTTTTTTTGTTTGGTTTGGCTGGTTTTTTTTGGGGGGGGGGGGGGTTGTTTGTTTGTTTGTTCATTTGTTAATTTTTTATTTCACCTTACAGTCATTTACCATTTTTGGTTTTTTTAGACGTCTGCCTTCAGCCTCTCAGTCAATATTGATAGAAGTGAAGGTGCAGAAATCTTTAGTCATCAATGTTTAGGAAGAAGTCAGGTGTCTCCTCTATCTCTGTAAAAATAACATAAAAAATCAGGCATTATTAAAATAAAGACAGGAGTTTATATTATAATGACACTGCTTCTCTTACAATCAGTGCTAAGTTCCTGGTTTTTCAGACCCGAGGAAGAAGTGATAATGGTGTATCTGCTATATTTATCATAAAAGATATTTGTTCCCATTAAAAGAAATATGAAAGGCTAGCACATGAATGATAGGCAATTAAAGGATACAATCTGCAGAAAGTAATACTTGATTCTGTGGATCACCAGAAGGTTTCAGATAATGTCCTCAGCATTTCAAGCTGTAAGCTCTTATTTTGTCTCTCTTGAACTGCAACTGTTACCTGCAGGGGTTGTTGACATGGGTAATTCGTTAAGGTGGATGTAGTATTTTGTCTCAGAGCAAGTTTAATCTCAATGGCCTGTGCCTTTTACTTAATTATAGTCTGTGCTGCTACCTTACATCAATACTGGGGTAATCTGTGCTAAGAAATACTATGCGCAGTTAGGAACCAGGTATCAAGTGATAAAAGACATGTATTAAAACTCTCCAAATGGCCTTAATGGGAAGTCTGCCTGATGATATCATACACCTTATTAAGATGATCCCTATGTTGCTTTAAAAGACAAAAATACAATGGGAATATTACGTGTTGCACTGTATAAAGAGCTGCACGTTGAAAATAATGAAGTTAAAGTCACTGCAAGATTACCAAAAGCCAGTGATTAAAGTCACACAATTGATGTGTTGTTGCTTCTGCAGGAAATGCACATTTGCAGCACAGAAGTCACCATACTTCCCTTCCTGTCATTTGCCACCATAATTCTGTCAGCTGTTATATGATTCAAGAGAGAATGTTGCTCCTTCACCATTTATTTATACTCCATGTACAAACGCTGTCCTTGTGCAGCCACCCCCTATAATGTGTTCATGACTAAGTCCTTGATTTTGCATGCAGACTCCAACACCTTCATCTTTGCTGAAGGTTTGCTGGGATCTGTTCCAAGATCAGTCCTGATGAATATCTATGGGAGCCACTCAGATATCTTTTCCATCTATTGAAAAATAACAGTGTGAGGAAGGAAAGGTTTGTCAGTTCATTTTCACTCCTTTCGATTTGAAGAGACTGTGAAATGTTTGCCTCTAAGTATGTATTGGCTTTCGAAACTGAGCGATCTGGCTTTTTACTTTAGTGCCTTCTATTTGCTGTCTGAATTTCCTGCAACACTCAAACATTACCTGCATGGATCTTCCATGAATAGCAATAACTCGTGATGTTGACTGAATGCAGAATTTAAGTGTTACATTTTGCAGAAATATTTTGAATTTGGATGTTCTCCCTGTGTTACAGGAGTCACCAGTTTGTGAACTCAAACAATCACTTATGTCTTCTACAATGAGAGGAAAGGTCTTTCTTAGTGTTAGTAGTTTCCTGTGAAGGAGAAAGATTTATTTAAGGAATTGACTGGTGAACTTTACAATGTTCTGCACATAAGCAAGTAAATACCAATCTTTTATTTTTTGGTCTAGATCATAAATGTCCATTCTGGTTCTGTCACAGGCAATGCTAGTTAACTTCTGCAGCATAGTCCTCAAATCTTTTCTGGTCTGCATATAAATAAGAGAGTTCATCTATTGCTTTGTGTAAAAAATGTTTCCCACCAAGATGAAGATTGTTTGGAAGTGCATTTTATGCACTGAATGTCCTTCACTGTAAAGGCCTCTCCTTCTATTTTGTGGTTGTATAACATGACACAGGTACTGATTGTCTACTTTGGGTACGGTATATGTGACAATTGTTTGGATTTTTTGTTTTGTTTGTTTGTTTTGGGTTGCTTTTTTTCGTTTTTTTTTTCTTTAAAATTTGTTTCCTTCCAGCCACAAGCTTCAGAGAGAAATCAAAAACTTACTGAGGTTTTATTACTATAACTATGAAACCCTGATTTTTCTTACCAGTTCTTGTGTTATCCATAATAAGCTCATTTGATGTTCTCTAAAAAAATTGGAATCCATGAATATCTTCACAGTAGTAATGAGGTACTAGGGTATAGAACATGCACATAATTTTTTACTGTTAAGAATGTTCCTTTACTCTATACTTTGCATGTCACAGAATCACAGAATGGTAGGGGTTGGAAAGGACCTCTGTGGATCTTCTAGTCCAACTCCCCTTCCAAAGCAGATTCACCTAGATCACATTGTGTCCTTGTTTGTGTTGGGGCTTAGTCTCAGTGTTTTGCTTCGATGGCTTATCAGTTGCCATGATATACTGAGCTTTTAAATACTTTAACATTTCCTCTAAGTACACATATTATTGACATGATTCTTTTAATATTTACAAAAAAAGAATCATTAAAGTGTAACCGTAAAAGATAAAACCTAGTTAAAGGAAAAAATAACTAGTTTTGCACTTTTCAAAACATGTTNAAATAAATCCATCTGAATTCATGGTCTAGATGAAGTGGCTGGTGCTGTGCCAGATGACTGAAGGTTCAGGATCTGGTCTGAACAATGATCCCTTCCCAGCTACATGTGCCTGGGCCACTGCTACTGCCATCTTTCTTTTCCCTCCTTGTCAGCCCATGCGTATGCCTCTGCTTTGCCAGCTCAGTGGCTGCTTAGTCTCAAAACACTTAATACCACCTTGGCTTCTTTTGCATGAGAATCATGATTTTAGCAGGCATTACATTTTTAAATTGCAGCTTAGAAGAGAATAATTTATTTCCTGTTTATGTTAGGTGAAATGTAGTTTTTTTTAAATAGTCTGCATAGTTGTGGAATTGATATTAATTTCTTGGTATGTGTTGTATGTTCACGTTAGTATATGATGTCATTGATGTTAATTGGTTATACTGAATAGTTAAATGTATGGGTACTGCCGTAGTGGGCAGACAGTACAAGAATTTTGCAACAGGATGTTAAATTAAAGAGGATGAACATTGTGTTACCTCTTCTATCAGGCATTGGAACAGGCTCCCAAGGAAGTGGTGGAGTCTCTGTCCACAGAAGTGTTCAAAAAAAAGTGGATGTGGTATTTAGGGACATGGTTTAGTGGTGAGCATGATAGTGTTAGATTAACAGTTGGTTCTACAAAGACAGAGAAATTCCTGGTGTGGTTTATGCAATGTATCTAATTACCATTTGGAGATTACTTGTAGGACATTTTTTGTTGAATTTCTAATGGTGTATGTAAATTGTCTGATCAAAGATGTAAAAAATATATTGTGTAGTGTTAGATGTATAACCAGACATTTTATAAGCAAAAAAAACGCAATAGAATCTGTGATACAAATTAGAAGTACTACTTAGAAGCCCAGTACTTGTAAATAACTTTGTGCTGAGAGACTTCCAAGGCTTTTTCTCTTAAAAAGCTAGCATGTTAGAAAAAATGAAATGCAGGTTATTTATTACATTTTTTTCCATTGCCTGGTGTGTGNTGGATCTTCTAGTCCAACTCCCCTTCCAAAGCAGATTCACCTAGATCACATTGTGTCCTTGTTTGTGTTGGGGCTTAGTCTCAGTGTTTTGCTTCGATGGCTTATCAGTTGCCATGATATACTGAGCTTTTAAATACTTTAACATTTCCTCTAAGTACACATATTATTGACATGATTCTTTTAATATTTACAAAAAAAGAATCATTAAAGTGTAACCGTAAAAGATAAAACCTAGTTAAAGGAAAAAATAACTAGTTTTGCACTTTTCAAAACATGTTGTCAATTAAATTGATTAATAATGATTGATTAGTAATATACTAGTTTGACCAGCATCTGTAGTGCATAAATGTATGGCTAGGCTTCGCGAACGAAGATCNTGTTGTATGTTCACGTTAGTATATGATGTCATTGATGTTAATTGGTTATACTGTATAGTTAAATGTATGGGTACTGCCGTAGTGGGCAGACAGTACAAGAATTTTGCAACAGGATGTTAAATTAAAGAGGATGAACATTGTGTTACCTCTTCTATCAGGCATTGGAACAGGCTCCCAAGGAAGTGGTGGAGTCTCTGTCCACAGAAGTGTTCAAAAAAAAGTGGATGTGGTATTTAGGGACATGGTTTAGTGGTGAGCATGATAGTGTTAGATTAACAGTTGGTTCTACAAAGACAGAGAAATTCCTGGTGTGGTTTATGCAATGTATCTAATTACCATTTGGAGATTACTTGTAGGACATTTTTTGTTGAATTTCTAATGGTGTATGTAAATTGTCTGATCAAAGATGTAAAAAATATATTGTGTAGTGTTAGATGTATAACCAGACATTTTATAAGCAAAAAAAACGCAATAGAATCTGTGATACAAATTAGAAGTACTACTTAGAAGCCCAGTACTTGTAAATAACTTTGTGCTGAGAGACTTCCAAGGCTTTTTCTCTTAAAAAGCTAGCATGTTAGAAAAAATGAAATGCAGGTTATTTATTACATTTTTTTCTATTGCCTGGTGTGTGTGATATATCAGAAGAAGAGCATTTAATTTGTTATAAGACTGAAGAAACATTGATGCTATCTTTTTGCCTGTTTATTTTTCATAGCTAAAAATAACATTATGTTTCATAGGTACTCCTGTAGTTCTTGGCTCTTTACTGAAAATAGTGAATATATTTTTCCTTTCATTATATTGCCTATACCTTCAATATTTTTCTTAGAGGTAGGAAGAACAGTGATCAAGTCCTGCAGTAGGAGCCAGAGCTAAGCTGTGCCACACTTTATTAATGAGTTTCAAATATTTTAAAAGTTACAGTTTTCTCCCAGTTGCTTTCCTTGCTGTAGGAAATAAGTAATCTGCTCTTGCCAAGAGATAGCTACTTTTTAAAAAAATTTTATTTATTTTTTTTTAAATGAGAATTAAGGCACTTCTTTCTCCTTTCTCATCTCCCCAAAACTAAGTATGCCAAACATGCCCTCGTCACTGAGCACTGACATATAGTGCTGATATTTCATTCCAGGGAGCTTGGAAGCTTTCTTTCTCTGCGCTTCTGCTGAGTAAGAAATGTGAAAAGTCTTTCTTAGAATTATTGGTATCAAGCCAAGTGTTCTTGGCCTAAACTAGGCATCTGCTTGGAACATGACATCCATCCTCAAATGTAGTAACTATTTTCTTCCTGGCAAGTAGTTTCCTTCCTAGGAAAATCCTCTTGTGGTTTCTTTTTTTGGAGAATAAGAAGTGGAATACCTCTTTTGCCATTGCAGGGCTGTGCCTTTAAAGCTGATCCAATAGGTTTTTGTCTAAGCTGAAAATAAGTATTATAGTAACAGTAATGTTGTCACTGTCTATTGTGTTTCATATGTAGAGGAAATGCCACTGCAGAAAAAGGAATGTTTGCACTCTGTGCAGGTGGAATATATGTGAGTTTGTATGGGGGCATAGAAATTTACATGCACATCTTAATTAAATTCAGTAATAGAAATTGTGTAATCAGTCTTTAGGTGCATCGTTGTATCACATTACCCATGACTTCCACTGACCCAAGTACACAAAATGTATTTTTGAAGTCAAAATTAATAATTTCTTTAAGGGTTCAGAATAAATTTAGCTCTGAAAACTTAAATTGTGCTACCAAATGGAGCCTTGCTAAAAGACACTGCTCCTGAAAATGTCAGTGGCTAAAAAAATCTATTGAGAAACTGGATGTGAGTTTACAGATTATGCTGTCCTTTTTTTCCTCTATATATAGAGAAAAAATTCCAGTAAGTTATGAAAACCTGGTCTTGGTATTGTGCATGTCTATTCTTTTGGCACAGGTCCAGTTTAAGCAGTGTAGAGTGATTGTTTCAGTATAGAATATAAAGGCTTCTTGAATTCTGCCCTACAGTAATGGAGGGAGCCTCTACACTGTTCCTGTAGGCTGTTTTGATGGGAGACGAGGCAATAAAGAAGTGCTGGATGTGTTTTACTTTTACCCTCCTTTGTTTTGTTCTGTCTCTTGCAGCCTCACTGGCTCTGTGTTGTTAGCATTATGTGCTGTGCAGCAGTGAAACATAGCCTGTCCCTACTGGTGGTTAGAGCCCTGTTGGCTGAATCTCTATTAACTGGCACTTGGGAGTCCAAAACCCTCCCGTGGCTCTGAGCAGGGTGACAGCAGCTGAACGTTTCATTGCTGAGAAGGGTTTTTTTAATGAAAAAATGCTTCCATGGCTTTTTTTAAAACTGAATTTCCCTAAGCCGTTTATAGTTTTGGAAAGTAGAGATCCTGGTGGACTTGCAAATAGATACCATTTACTTCTTCATATATGTAATACCTGGTGTGATAGCTGTGCCGACAGCAGAGGGAGCATTAAACTCATTGCCCACGGTAAAGTGTGGGGAGTGATACCCATGTTCCTAGAATCCTTGTATGGGTAGGATGTGCTCATTAGCCTTCTGGCAGTCATCCTAGGAGAAGGACAACTCTAATTCCAAACCCGGGCAGATGGAGCTCGTTTAGCCCTGTAAGGCCTTCCATCGAAGAGAAGGACACTCTAATAAAACCTCCATCCTAAGGACTTTGCTGCCAGCATCCAAGCTTGCTAGGCCCTGGCAGATGAACCTTAGGACTAAAGGGTGGGTCCAGCTCTGCACATGCTGTGTCTCACCTAAAAAAAATCCATTGGGCAGGCTCGAGGGTGCTATCTGCTATCCTCTTTTTATCAGCGCGCTTGGAAAAGGTGCTGATGAGGAGCGTGGGTGGAGCCCTCCCTGGATCTTCGTTCGCGAAGCCTAGCCATACAGATGTAATACACAGCACAAATCTGATTCCTACGTGCAATGCTAGAATCATTGAAGGGCAGTATTTGAGACTGTTTCCTATAATGGCTGAGGGGAAGATAGCTGATGTGTCTGTGCTCTGACCTTGAATGGCGGAGTGCTGAGGCAACAGTGAAGGGCCAGTCCCCACAAGTATGTTTGCAATATGCTGATTAATTTTAGCTATAAGTTTGTATTTTTACCCTAACAGTGAATTGTTTCAGTGGCACAAACTGCATTCAGATGGCAGAAGTGATGTGCTCTGTAGAAGAGAGCAGAACAGGCTCAGTAATCTGGCATTTGCTTAGTGTGTTTCAAGTTACACTGTAAAATTAAATGGATTTCTTTTATTGATAGTTCCCCCAGGCATTATTAGAGTGAAAGGTCTTTTTTTAGGTAAGCTGTTAATGGCATCATGGTAAGATTTGTTTTTCTTCTTTTTCAGGTCATATTATAATATCAAGAGATACAGTGGATTTTGTGTTAAAGTATTTAAAGCAAGTCTGCGTGTTCTTATGAAAGAACACTCAACAGGAAATTATAGGCCTGGTGCCAGGATTGCAGGGCAAAATCCTGTCATTTGTGCTCTGAAATAATTCAAGATAGGCCATAATGGGCCCTTTTGGCCTTGAAAGCTCTGAATCTACTGTGTACAATGAAAGCAGTTTGTTCTGTTTACAGCAGTTCTGACTGTCTAGTCTTTATGTAGTTGGAATATGTAATTTAAAGACAAAATCCACTTCATGTACTGCAAATGAGTATGTAGAACTGCTAAGCATCTTCCCTGCAGTGACTTCAATTTCAACCTGTAAACTAGAATAAAGTTAATGTTTAGGACTACTAAAAGTGATTTGCATGTGGAAAAATTGCAACACTTGGATTTTTTTTTCAATTGCATGGAAAATGAAAATAATACAACAAAATCTGTTTGACACAAATTCAGCATCAGGAAAATGTTTAATAAAGATGATAAAAATGAATAAATGGAAACAAATCTAAGATCTGTCATTTAGCAAAGTATTTAATATCCTTCTGAAGCAAAATTTTTAAGGTTTGAGTATATGGATGTTCTGCCAAAGGTATAAATCAAATTTCATTCATGCTAATATTTGTGGATCAGCCCTTCTTACGTGCCCTGTAAGAAGGACAGGGCAAAGGGGTAGAGGAGAAAAAGGCAAAGATGCTTCCATTCAGAGTTTCCTCATAATGTAGTGGTGCTTATGCTGGATCCATTTGTTATAATAATTATAGATTCTGAGCACTGGGTATATATTTTTCAATTTTCAACCTCTAGCTTATTCAATCCTTCCAGCTATTTTCCTGGGTTTTTTGGATGCAAAATCAAAAAATTTCCAAACACAAAAGTGTTAAACTTTTAATAAACTAATTTCTAGGTGTCTATAGATTTATTAATGAAGTTAGTTCAATGAAAAAAATGACACTTTTGCTTAAGGAAAATCCGAAACTAGTAAAATCAATAACAATCTGAAAGGGAAACAGAACATAATTCAAATGAAAAATAAAATGTGAATTGCTGGAATTAGCTGATCAAAAGCAGGTAAGCAACATAATTCCTTGGAATAATAAGTAGGATAAATTTGGAACCATAATTTAAATGTTTAATCTTTGAAACTAATGTATGAATAAAGTATGGAGAAAAGTTCTATTGTTTCTGTCACATCACACCTGGAGCAGGTCTGTGTTCCTCCTTTTGTGGGTAACATGCGGTCAAATTACCACTAGATGTTCACACTGTTAAAGAAAAGTTGTTGGCTTGCCAAGAGTGCCATTGTTCAACTTCTTCTGGATTTTCTTCTTTTTGTAATATTGCCATACAGATACATTTTATTTTAAATTAATTGCATAGATGTGGTGTACAAAATGTCCCTAACATGTCACCTTTGTAATTTGGAGCGATGTCAAGTAAAGCATATGAAGATAATGTTGAGATAAAAACTTAATTGCTTGTTTTTCTTTGCCTTTGGAACTAAGACGTCATCTTTGAGCCAAATAAAGTCTGTTGTTGAGTGCTCTAAAGCACAGTCAGAATTCTTTTGAGACCAGTGTAAGGGGCTTCAGTTGATCTGCTTCTATCAGAAGGGCTGTTTGTATGAGTTTGAGTGTAAGGCTGAGTTTTCAATTTGCAGCCTGAGGATAAGACAGTTTCCTAGGCAATTTCATTCTCTGGACCCACTTCTTGCTCTTAGGGAGCTTGTACTGGATGTGCCATGTGGGACAGGACCCACTGGATCAAGAGAAGTATGGCTAGGCTTCGCAAACAAAGATCCAGGGAGAGCTCCACCCACNGAGAAGTACTGTCCTGGTGATCCTACACAGTTACTGGCACTGCCTTGTTCCTCATCCTTCAGACTAGCAGAATTACATGTACAGATTAGAAAATGATATTCAAAACAAACAAATGCCCAAGGACATTTTGCCAGTGTTTTCAAATGCTGGTGCCAAGTCTGTGTTTCCGTATCTCTGTTGATTAGAGACCTACACACTCACCACTTAATTTTCAAATTAGCTGGCATGTGTATTTTCCAAGAACTCCAGTCATATGGTAGGTAATGAACACATACAAAACCAAGATCTCTTAAGTGCTTTCATTTCATAAGTTAAATTTAGATGCACAGGTTTCAATACTTCTGGGCAAAAATTTTAGTGGCACATGTGACTTTCATATATCTAATTTCTGTTCAAAGTCCAGATGACTGATAAACAGAAATAATCTAATATAGACTGTTATTTTAGGTACAAATGAAATGACAGAATGGTGCCTTGATGCAATCTATATATTACTGGTTGCATGATAATTCTCAAGACCTAATGATCTTCATTTAATCAACATATTTGTCTTGTAAATCAGAATGAGACACCTGCTATTTTGGAGAGAGCAGGTTAAATAATTGTATGAAGAGAAAATTCCCTACCTTTGTGTATTTTTAGAATTAATAAGAATATTTATGTTCATCTTTTGGTAAAACAAAATAAAACCCCCATGTCCTGTCAGTCATGCAGTTCTGTGACATTTAGCTGCACCTGTCAAAATTGTGGGTCCACTGCACTGTGAAGCAAAACTCTCATTAACTCCAGTGCAGTCAGGATTTTAACAAAGATGTCTAAATTCTAGCAAATCTATTGGATTCAGTGGAATGAAATTGAAGCACTTGGTAAATATCTTACTAAGAGGAAATGCAGTAGTGGCTTACTGAATTCTTTGCACCTACAGCCATAATGATGAATGTTTATTAAAATACACATTTCTGTTGCACACAGATATTTTATTATTCAGTGTCATTTTAAAATTTAGTTTCATTTTACTGGCAGAAAATTGAGAGCTGCAAAATATGTCTTTTTGTTACCTCTAAGTCAGAATTGCAGGGTAAATTTAAACTACATACCTAAGACCACTAACTCATGCTCAGACCTACACAAAATAACAAAAATGGAGGGGATTGATTTTTAAAGAAAATTAGCAATCCCTTGTTCCACATGTTTAATGTGTCAAATGGTGCATATTATTACCATCCAGTTGGTGATGACATAGCTACTTCTAGACATATAGGCTCAGACTTTGAGCTGTGGACATGCCTTGTTCACTCCTAACCAAAAGAGCAGCTGTGTGGATAAACATTTAGGCCAAGTGGCACTGTATTTGCAGCACTGGAGGAGGCTTGCATCCACCTGTGCAGAGCCTCAAGGAAGAGATCATGTGTATGTATGGAAACATCTCTACTTCTGTTATTAATATCTTTTTGTATTAATAAATAAATTAAAAGCATTTTTTTTTCTTTTTAATAATTTCCTGGTTTTGATGGGAACTGAAGATCTGGTACCATTTGTGAATGGAGATGCACTCTGTGCTGTAGTAGTCGAGGAAAAGGCAGCATAGAGTCATTCAGATTGGACTGGATGGAATTAAGTATTCCTCTGGCCATTGAAAGTTATGACATATGCCAAATTATCAACATTATTTTCATTCTTAGATTGTTCTCTCTCATACTTACTATGGGCCAAGGGTCAAGGCAGTCAAATCATTCATTACAGAGGAACTTTTGCTTTTGTAATAGCTAATGAATGAGGTGATTTTTTTTGTGTGTGTGATGCAGTCTTAAAATAGCAGTGCCAGGCATGGTAAATCTGGTGATTGTCATTTTCATTACAGTAGAAAGCTTATTCTGAAGAAATGAGTCATCATTAAAAAATTAAGGAAAATGGAGCACTGAAGGGTAATGTTACTCACCACTATCATACTCTGAAAATTGGTTTTTAATGGGATTTATATGCATATTTTCTTTTGAGACATATTGTCCTCTGATTTCATTGACTAAAGTTGGAGAGTTACATCGTACCAGCAGAAGGTAGTCCCGTGCTGAAGGAAACATATGATAAGATCTGGGTAAAATTAATTTGATTGTATACATATATTTATTTCACCTTTCAAATGCCTGTGAATGCTTATTCTTCACAAAACCATCTGCAGGTTTCTTTCAGTAGCAAATAATCTGACTCTAGGCTATCCTTGCTCTCACTTAGGCTTTAGATATTACACTGCATAATTACGTGCGCTGTATCCTCTATTTTTATTATAGTTTATTCAAGATGAAGTTTACTAGAGCCTGTACTGGATGTTGCACAATTTCTGCTTGCTACAGAAATTACACAGAGTGTAATTACTACAGAGTGGTAAATAATAAGCATCGGCATTGTCAGTGTAAACCTGGAAACTCTATACCATGACCTTGTTTGCCTTTGACATATTCTGCTAGGAGTGCCAGAATCTCAAGAGCCCTATTAGGCAGCTTGTTAAGGACAGCCCTGAGGGCTCTTTGGTATTATACTTGTGATCTTTTCACCACAAGCCTGCAGCCTGAGCATGATGGTAGGTGTTAAGCTATCAGCCCTGGCTGAATCAGAGTCCTGAGATGTTTTATGTGAATGAAGGCAATCCAAACTCCAGCCCTATGGCTGCTCCAGTGATTGGTCTTTTACTGTGGTATGTACATAGCCATTACATCTTAGTTTTCTCACTTATTGAGTTTATCTGTGAAATGCCTACTGCAGGAGTAGGAATGCTGGTGAGTTCTCAGGAGTGTTTGCAAGGCACAGGAGGTTCACATTTCTATTGCAGGTTGAAATACCCAGTTTTATTTGAGAATTGTTGTTATATAGGAATAGAGAAGCATATAAATCTTCCCTTCTTGAAATGACTGTTTCTTATTTTTGCCAATTCACTAATCTGTGTAAAATCCAGCCTGGGCCATGCTGCCCACTCCAAAGCAGAGCTGTCCACATCCTGTCTGGCTTGTCCTCTTGACAGTCTCAGCAGAAAGGTGAACTCCCAAGGCTGTAAGAGAAGTGCTGCTCTATTGAGATACCTTGTTATCTCTCTGATGAAGAGGCTGGTATAGGATGTGTGACTGAGATTGATAATTTGTTCCCTAATTTTCTCATTAGTCCAGGGACGTGTACAATATTTGGGCAACAGCTGTTATGAGTCCATTGCCAAGCTGGCTCTGTAATTGGTCCTTGGTGCAATGCAAGAGGACAACCAGAGATTATTTTGTTTTATTCCTGAGCAGAAATATTTCAATGTAGTTGAGAAAGCTGAGCAGTTTTACAGGAAATTTAAGAAAACACGGAATGTTCTGTGCTGACAGAATGACATCTACAGCAATGTCTGATGTTTCACCATCACGGTGCGATGTAAGGTGAGAAAAGCAAAATGCTGGTATAGCTATCTCTATTTTTCCTCTTCCAGCTTTTTAGCACCTTAAGTACAGTACATTTTCTAATTTGAAAGTCCCTATATATATGTGTGTGTGGTGGGGTTTTGTTGTGATTTAGACTTTTGTTTGTTTGTTTGGGGTTTTGTTTTTGGTTTGTTGGTTTTGGTTTGGGTTGGGTTTTGGTGTAGTTGGGGGTTTTTTTTTGGTTGGTTGGTTTTTTTGTCAGAGCGAACAGCTAAATAGAAGTGTTGGTACCAGAAAGTATCCAGGAATAATAGCCTAGTGGACATTCCTAGAGTTACGTGGCAAAAGAGCAATGATGTAGCCTATTAAGGAAGGCTCTCTGTCTGCCATGAATACTGCTCCTTCCCCTCCTCTTTCTCTTGGTGCTGATTTACTGTTAATTGCATTTCAAACAAATTGGAATGGGCTAATAGGCTCACGTATATTGTCCTATCTTTTAACAACATGAAATCATGTTTAGTGCTTTGCTCTAGGGGGAAATGAATATCCCTAAATTTGCCTCCCAGTAATGACAGAAATATAGATGGAGATTTCAGCATTTTAAAAAAAAAAAAAAAGTGGAATGTGGAATGTATGAGAAGGAAAGGCAGAAACAGTCAAATCTTGTGCTTTAGTCTGTCAACTGATTGCTCTTTGGGTTAGACAACTGCCTCCCATTTATGCTACTACACAGTTAGAGCTTGTTTTTTTGTTTTTTGTTTGTTTTTCTTCATTTGCTTTGTAGTGCTTTAGCCAATTGTCTTCTAAAAGTAGAGACTTCTGTTGCTTCTGAGAGGAGATTAATTGTGGCATAAGTTGTATTGTCTTCTAACTTGTTTTGTTAAGTAGCTCCTTAAATGCTGTAAGTTAATATCTTGCTGTCACATGATGTGCTGACCATTTCAGAAAGCTGTAGCTGAGCTGTAGCTGTGTTATTCTGAGTACATAAATGAATGGAGAAAGTGAGAAAGACCCTGCTGGGGCAGCCTGAGTTTGGGAAGTCTGAGTGAGCACAGCTATGTAGAGGTGCTATGCACACTCCCAAGCAGAAAACCAGGAGACAAGAAGAGAATTGCAGAAAAACTTCTCCATCCAGGATAACTGGAGAAGAAATAGCTTTTACTCCACCCAACAAGACTGAAGAAGAAATAGCTCCAGGAAGCTATTTCTGCTCTCTGCCGTGGATGACAGGAGCAAAGCCCTCAAGAGGTTGCAGTTTAAGTTATCAGATAATAAGTTGGTAAACTTATAAGAAAAACTTGAAAGTTTCTAAATTAGAGCAACTTTGCATTACCATGGCAGTACATAGAAGAGGAATATACCTTTAAAAAACGTGGGTATAATGGTTTAGTTTTACTGTGAGGAGTTGGCAGCACACCTGGATTTCACAGCTTGTCTTGGGTAGAGGCTCACTACAGCTACATACTCTGTGTTTACACGCATTTTCATCTATGTAGCTATAACTTCATTGTCCTTGTGAAATAATTCAGCTCCTTTCCTTGTGTTTACAACTTTCCAGCATGTTCAGAAGTGACTTCCTTAGGCAGCAAACAGTCATGTTCTTCCAGCAGAACTTGTCACAGACATTACTACCTGTGGCTGACGGTCGCTTTCCACTTTATTCCCTCCCACAGCTCTGCAGTGAGTATTTCCTCACCTGCTTCAGTTCAAACACAGGAAGGCTTTGTTTAACTGAACTGTATTTTTCACTATTGTATATTTTTTCTTCTGAATCAGTCCCCCCGTGGATTTGTTAATGTTCAAGAGCTGTCTACTTCCTCTGTTGCTTCTGAGGTGCTGTCATAGTGATATCAGAAGTTGTAATAGAGACATGATCCTGTGCAATTACGTGAAGAGATCTGTAATTTTATAAATGAATAGTGACTGTGAGAAGGGGTGAAGATTTTCATACATTGATACACTAACTTAATTGGGATCACTGAAAATCAGCATGAGTTCAGGATGACTTGATATGATATCTAATGACAAGATTAGGAAGAGAGGAAGATACATTGATTATTAATACTGATTTGAATTTTCCATGCCAAGCCAGCATGTGTGGCCACTTTATTCTAGAGTTGAAAAAGGCAGGAGGACAGGATTTGTGCAAATGCCTGCAATCCCATTTTGTGCTAGTCAGCCCTTCCTGCATAAACATACAACATGCAATAACTATAATTAAAAAGAAATCCATGTTGGTTTTGATCAGACTGATTAGTCCATCAATACGAGTGTTACAGTTGAGATGTGTTCTATCAGCCTCTCTCTTCAGCTCTGTGTATAACTGAGAAATATACCTCCTCAGCAGAGCTAACTTACCTGTGTCCAGCAGGATGCTACTGTGACTGTGCTGCTTCCATTTTTGTAGCTACTGTGCTGTAATATCTCCACCTGTTTTTCGGTTAGTTTGTGTTGGGCGTAGAACAGAAAGTGAAATAGAAGCCCTGTAGAAGTCAGAAATGCTCAAATTACCTGTGTCTACAACTTTGAGAGCCATTTTGAATAGGGAATCTTCTATGTAATGAAAGGTTGTCTGAAAGAGTCACAGTTTCCATTATAAAACTAGAGCAGAATAAATGTTTTCTTGAAAGCACAACTAATACGAGTCTGAACTTTTAGAAAAGCAGTGGAAATCTTGCTCCACTGACACGTGGCTTACCTGGCATATTGAAATTTGGTCTTTATCTGTAATATCTTTGTAATTGACTCTTTTATTTAATTAGCAAACACTTAATTAGAAAAAGATTTGTCTAGCACCTCCTGTTCATTAATCAGAATGCATTCGCTATTTTAATTAGTGTGACATTTTCTATAATCAATTTAATGAAATGCCATCTGCAGTTCTAATAATACTGTGTACAGCAAAAGCTGATTGACATATGTGTTGACAGCAAGGTATCAGCCTTCTCTTATGTTTGCATATTTTTCTAAAAAAGTAAAATGCATGGAAGAGGAGGACTCTGACTTGCAACTACTGCTGTTTGTGCTGCAAAGCAGAGTTTTGTTTAAACAACCCAAAACCTAGTAAATATTTTCAGTGGGAAAACAAGCATTTACAAACTTAACACTGTTAGTAATTTCAGAAGACTGCCCCGAGGCCTCCTTATTCTAGATATTGTGGAGCAGATTTTCAGCATTGTTTCTTGTCTTCACTTTTTAAATGCTACTTATGCTTTCAATTCTGTTTGACAGATTACTTTAATATCCAATGGTTTCTATGCACACAACACTGCATGAGGACTGCTGCTGCTGTATCCCCAGCAAACTCCCTGGGCCCTGCCCATGAACAGGATTCCCAGGGCTCATCAGCAGAACCTCTTCTGGCTGTGTGAAAGGCAGGCTGTGGTAGAGGAGGGGGAGGATATATCTGCTCCTCTTGCTGTGGTACTCCCTGGATAGGGAAAAGCCCCAGATTTGGGTACCTGTTCTGAATTATCATGAGAGCAGAAAAAACAAAGTGGACAAAATCCCATCAGATTTTTGTCGTCGTCGTGGCTAGGCTTCACGAACGAAGATCCAGGGAGGGCTCCATCCACGCTCCTCATCNTGTAATGCTCACCATTTGTTAGTGAGGGGAGGTTAGGATGTGAATACTTAAGGAACATCAGTGCTTTTTACTTCTGGGGTCCTTTAGGCAGCTAGCTTAGGCTGAGTTTTACAGTGCTGTGTACATATTAGCCAGCAATTATCTCTGTGCTCTGTGTATCTTCTTTATAAATCAGCTTTTTCTTCAAGTTATTCACTATCAGTGTTACTAAATTCTAAACCACTGTTGATCCAGGTCCTAGCAAGGTGGAGTTAGCACGTCTCCATACCAGTTTAGTGCAGGAGTTACCATGAACTAAACCTTACTATCCACAAATAATTCGAATCTAGTCAATATTCTACCAAAGTACTTTTTTTTTTTTGAAAACTAAATTTACATCAACAGTATTATGAATTTAGTAGAAATTTGGGATTTTTTCCCCCCAAATGAGTTCTGTTGATTCTGTTTTCCTTGTTGCTGTTACCCTCTGCTGAGATCTGCAATTAATCTCAGCAAGCATGGTGGCATGGTGTACAAGCTAGGCAGCTTCTAGTTCTATAATAAGCTCAGACTTCTGTGGTGGCTGTTAAAGGCTAGAGGAAAAACAAAGTGTATTCACAAGTTAAAATTCACAGCTTAAGAACTTAGTGAATAGAATAGGATAATAGTCAATAAAACAAGCCCAGTGGTAGCAACACAACTTTTGGATGACTAAGATGAAGCATGCACAGAATATTGGAGGCTCAGATTCAGGAATCTCCTAACTCCTATGGCTTTAGTGAGCCTAAAATGCATCTTTAAGTTTTCATAAATTCTCAAGAGTCCATGTAGGGTGAAGTTCTTGATTTTATGCTTTATCAGGGAAATATTCCTTGCTCTTACACTAGCACAATTCAGGGGTTAATTTTCAGTGATGGTGTTGTAATTGAGGATGGGAGTTAGTCCATTTTTTCCCCCAAATAATACATAATTTTTGTTAGAATTTAAAAGAGCCTGGATTTTTTTTATATAATGTGAATGTTTATGATACCATGTGAAGTTAGCTGGAACACTGATGACTCGTGTAGCATTTAGGACATGGAAGAGTGTTGGCAATTCAATAAACGAAGGTAAAGGAATTATTGCAGAATTGATGGGAGTCAAGCTGCTTGTCAAAACCAAAAAGTTTTTCATTGATTTCTTTATTTTATGGTGTTTTGCCTGTACTTTGACTTTCTCTGGAACAATATATGTAGACCAAGCACAGCGTAGAGCTGCATCTCCTGCCAACAACACATATTCTGGTCTTGGGTAGAACATTCATTAGTGTTTTTAACCTAAACCAGGAACAATAGCCTTAGTGAAACTGTTTATGTTAAATACTGCTTTCATTTTAAGAACATCTGAGATTATGATGATGCCATCTGTGTAGTAGTTGCATTCCTGAGAGCTAGATTTATGTTTTTGATATATACATCCAAACTACGATTTAAATTGTGTAATTTCAGCAGAACATGTGTTTCATGTTATTTGCCTAGAGATAGATCATGTGATGAGAAGATTTATTTTTAAAAAACATAAATAAGCATAAGAATTTGGACACATAGCCTCATAATGATAAGAAAAATTATTGTTGGTTCTGTAGATAATATAATTCTCTAAAAGAATGAAATATTTATGTTACTGACTCAGGTGAAATTATTATGTTGCAATAATCACCAGAAGTATTTGGTTTTAGAGTTTGTTTTCATATAATGTTTTATATAATGTTGCTATCTTTGTGAAAGTCAAATAAGTTGTAGACAACCTGTTCAGCAGCAGGTTTAATCCACAAAGTTATACATCCACTAGGCAGCCTCCTTCAGAGCCAGCTTTAGAATTAAGCTCAAAATCAAGGTGGAATAAATTCTTCCCAAAGATAGCTATCTGTAATAGCAGCTGAGCCTACCATACCTTTTTCTTTTATCATCAGAGTGACTGCTGAATCACTAAGCTTGTTACCTTATTCGGGCAGACATTGTTTGTCTTCTAACAACCTTGGTCAGTTTAATTAACCTAGACATTGCAGTTCTGATGGAAAACCTTAAATATGCAACCAAAAGAGCAAAAAGATATTTATGGCACTCTTTGTTGAAACTCCTGCAATTGAGCAAATCAGTTTGGTTTGGTAAGCCCTACCAGAACCATCGCAGCAGGTAAACTAAACCACCTGCTGCAGGGAAAGCAGGGGAGGGGAGAAAGAGTAGTAGTAGTTCATCAGTAGTAGCATGGGAAGAGTTTGAGCATCATACCAGACATACATGGATTCTCTAAACAAGGCTGCAACACTAACCAACCCCAGTATCCCATCTGCAGCTGGGATCAATATTTGATAGTTTGTAGGAAAGTAGAGTAGAAGGCACAAACAGGAGACGAATTATAGATCAGAAGGAAAAATATATCCCTTTATCCCAGAGGCAGCCAACTGAAAAACCTCAAAGTTTGAGATTCTTATAAAAAAAGTCTTAGTACAGAGCTACAAATAGAGGTGCAGGCAATCCTGTATCCCCAAAGATTCATTGCAGAAGGGGTTAAGAAAATTGATAGAGGGAGTTAAATCCACAGACTCCAGGCCACAAGAAATTGCAACAGCCATCCAAACTCAACCCTTTGTATTTTTACCCTCATTCAGAATACACTAATTCTTGACATAAAGATCTTTAAGAAAAAACTTCCAAGGCCTGCAAATTCTGTCATCTCCTTTGCTGATCTCTTCCACACATGCCAACCTCCATACCTATTGTCAACTTTTCCCTCATGTGTCAACTACATACGTATATGTCCTTGAACTTTCTCTTTATTAACCTGAATAATTTTAGCCATTCCAGCCTTGCGTTTTTATATTTGCCTTGCAATCCAGAGTTACACTGAGCATTTCTTAGCATTCCTTTTTTGCTCATTTCCCATTCTCACAGGGTGCATTGCAGGAACTGGCCATTTTACAAGTGTCAGTCTTAACCAATGGTGTGAGCAGAGGCAAGATCACCCTAGAACTTGTACTTGCAGTCCACATGTGCTGAAAAATTGCATCAACTCTTTTTGCCATGATACTGCACTGAGAACAGATAGTGCAGTATTTATCTGTATAAGCCCATAAGGTTTTCTTTCCATCACTGCTCTTCAATTCCATTCTCCCATCTACAATAATGACCAGTTAACCAAGTGAGACAGATCACCTGGTAGGATTATCATGTTTTCCTCTTCATTTTTCTTAGTAATACTAATTTTAATCCACCTCATCTGTTTCCCATTATTCCTATGTAACATAAACTTTGAAATCATGATGTCATAAAAGAAATACCTTGAAGAAACCCCAGTGTACAGTTTCAGGGTAGTTTCTTCTTCATTTAACAAGATCTATGATCTAAAAAATGCTATCAGGTATTAATTATATTGCTGGTCAGTATTTTGTAGGAAGAATTCTGGACTTTTTCCACTGTTTTATTTGGGACTGCTGTCAGAATAACTTATGTACAGACCTTGTTTCTGTCTTTACGTTTTAGTAACACAAAATAAATTTTTCAGTTATCTAGTGCTCTGGAGTTTCCAAAGTTTCCAGAACTATAACAAGTAGTATGAAATCTGCAGTGAGTTGTTTTAAAGACTATTTTATGTACATCATCCAGGACTTGAGAGCTGATGATACCTATTCTTTATAGAGGTTTTCTCACATTTTCTTTTGCTCAAGACTAAATGATTTCTATTTTAGTAATTTCCTTTGATGGATAATGCGGTTCTTCAATCCTGCAATTTGTGCCCAGCCAAGAGGTTTTCACGTGGTACTACTCTTTGTTTTAAATTAAATGAGAATTTATTTGAAGTAGGACCTTTGCATATCTGAATGGCTTTGTGAAGTGCCAGGGATCCCTGAACTTCTTCATGGTGAAGACATCAAGATAATAAACAAAATGAACCAATCAGTCAGTCGTGTAAATGGATGATGTTAAGGACTAGATATTATTTTCTTCTGTAGAATTTTTCACCTAGTTAACAAAAATTTCAAAACAAATATATATTTATGGCTCTTATTTGCATTAGAGCTATCAATGAAAAAAATCATCATGACATTGTGTGACCATCAACTATCACATTATTCAGCCTGGCAAGCTGTTGATTGGAATGAGACTTCCATATAAATGAATATGATTACTTTTGAAGACTGTATTTATGCTCAATACATGCATGGTATTTTGATATAATCTGAGAAACTTCATGCCTTTTAGAAGCATTCATTTAATTTATGCATTTCAGGAGTTAACTGCTGAATCCAAAATAGAGATGAAAACCCAAGTTCAATAAGAGGTATAATTACTGTCCAGTAAAGCCTGTCTTTTGAAGAAGTCTGACTCTTAGATTTCTCTTCTGATCATTTGAATAAATTTCCTTCTAACATGAGAACAAAGGCTTTAATTTATGCCATTCACAGTATTTGCTATTCCAAATGCTGTTTCACACCATGCATATGACTTGTAGGAAGAGTCGTAGAATTGTGTATTTTACTCGTGGTCCTGTTAGCAATTTTAAGGGAAATTTGGTGAAAAGTTCTTGGTAGGATTAGTTAATGAGCCATGAAGCTATAAATCCTGTCGGCCAAATACATATGGCATGTAGAAAAGTAGATAACTAAGAAGGAGTTACGTTCTGATACCATTGTTTGGATTTGGGTAGCATATTAATCTCACTCTGGAGCAGAATGGCTTGTTCAGGGCACTGCTCGAGCAGGGGGAATGAGCAAGGCTAGTTGTTAACAGCTGTTCAGTGTCTCTGGGTTATTTGTGCCATTTCTTACATTACGCTCCAATCATAATTGGGAACAGCCCTTTGGCCAGACAACTTTATTTTTTCTCTAGTATTGCTTAACACCATAGCAGAACATCATTGGGGATTTTCAGTGCTAGGTACCTAAAAGAATACATTAAAAAAAACACATGACAGAAGCTGCAAAAACTTTAATGTTCTGTGCTAGCCAGTAACCTGAAACCAGAGTAACATTCTACAAAGTGTAACTTCTTTTGATTCAAAATGAGTATTTTAAATCTTTTTCTTTATAAGTTACTACTCCACACTTCACTAATTTTCCTTCTTTAACGACAGCTCCATTAATATTGTCCTAAAATCTATTGATCCCACCCCACTTACCAGCCATAATCCTAAAATAGCTTAGTAAGCTCTTCAAATAAGGCTTCATTAATTTTACAGAGGTCATTCACTAGTGCTGTGTATCTAGAGTTTCTGTGGAGTCAATTACAATACAGCTATATTCTTCTGAATAAGCAAAGCATATTTTTTATGATAGCATAGCCTTTTTCTCCAGTCATGTTTACTTCCCACTTCATAAAATTCAGGGTTCTGTAATGAGTTTCGCAGGCATTACTGAGGATTAGTAAAGTTCTTTTATGTTTTCTTTAGGCTTAATTTAGAACTTTCTTTATGCTTTCTAAATTTTTATAGAAGTATAGTTTCATTTGATTAAATATAAATCTCTTACATGGGTTTTAAATTACATGAAAGAATCAATCTATTCAAACTCCTTTTAGAAACAGTGGGAAATTTGGAAACTTTTTTTTTTTTAATTTAATCAACACTTACGTAGTTACTGTGTATTTCTTGGTGATTTTGCAGGAATTCACTGGTAGGTGGAGAAAATTGCAACAGTTTATCCCACAGGTTTTTAAATGTTCTTCAAATGGGCCTATTTAGCTTTAACCCTCCTTTACATTTAGCTTATGTGATGATCTGATGTTCTGTGGTCCAACACTAATGACACAGGACATGGACTGTCTTAGGATATCTTTGTCAATCCAGTTACCAGAGGTACAGAATAGTGCAGAAATGTTGTTAGAATCACTTTTAAGGAGATATGTGAATATGGTGTCCAGCAAAAGCTTTTTTCTTTGCAGAACTTCATTTTTGTGTATGACCCCTTTCATAGTGAATAAGGTTGGACCTTGAAGTGTCAGAGTGACAATGATGCTTACTTAGATGAGAGCAGTTTTACATACAACATGTCGCTTCACAGCAATCCCGTTGGATATGTTTTTGCCACAAAAAATGTTTCCGTTTAAATGAAAAAGGTCATGAAAATTTTAAATGAAAATACTAAAGAGCATAAATAGGTGTTTTTGAAGCTCATGAGGCAATTCAAAACTAGGTATTATGAGTGCAACTCAATCTTGTTTGGGTATTGTAACGAAGATACTCTAATGACCTTAATATAGTATTTTTCTCTACAGATGTTGTGTTAAGTACTCAATGTGTTTGCTAACTGTTATTGCCTTTATTATTGCAGATACAACACTGGTGTATAAAAATAGGAATGGACATGTTGTTGAACTGAATGTAGAAACAAATACAAGTACATTACTATTGGAAAATACAACTTTCGTAAGTACTATATATTATTTGTTTGTTTATTTGTGGAAGTCTGCTAACATATTTTCCTGCAAAAGGAGTGAGAGAGTATATTGTTCAAGATCACAGAAAATATGTTTATAACCTAGACTAGTTTATATATAAATGGAAAGTATAATCCATTCCTCTTTCAGTGCATGATTTCTGGCTGTAGTTATTTGTCATTTTGTTCAGCCTATGTGTAAATAACCAAGATGTTGGAGGGTATGTAGTCTATGCTTTGTTCAGGCTGTTTGAAAGATCGTGCCTGACAGATGTTTTCTTGACCTGATGTCTGCTGTAATAGATTTCATAAAAGAGGGAATTCTACTCAAAATGTTGAGAAATTTTCACTATTAGAAAAGGGAAAAATGTTCAAAAATCACATGAATATTTTCTGTTAAGCACTTAAATAGTCGAAGAAAAATGTATTGCCTAGTCTTGCTAATCTCTGGTTTACTTGGTCCTCTGTGCTTTAATGGCAAACTAGATGACTGTGGATTATTCTTCTGGACCAGTAAACAGCATATGCACGAGTGCTTTGCATGTGTTTCTGACTACCAATAATTGCTAGGAAGTGCTTTAATACCTTAGTCTATGTTTCTTTTTGCTTTGTGTTGCGCTGTTATTCTCAGTGATACCACTTACATCCTACCCAGTAATTCCATTTATCAGGGTTTTGCAGAATAAGTGCTGTGATTTGTCAGTCTTTGCTCATAAATCCTCCATACAGACCACTGGCCGTTATTGTTAATCCCTGTAATTTAAATTTTGTAAAATCCTTTCGCACCTGCAGACCCAAAGAATGACTCATTTTCATCAGCAATATTTGGCAAAGGCTGATTTTATTTCTTGTCTGTTCCTGGCCTTTGCTGATACAGATTCCTGTTTTCAAAGCATAAAGCTCCTGGTGACCTTTACTTCTAACTCCTTGAACCGGAAAGAAGAGAGTAGAAGTTTAGAAGAAAAAACTTGATGCTGACTTCCTAGGTCAATGTAAAGATGAAGGAGAAGGGAGGAGAGAATTGTATTTTAATGGCATATGTGAGGCTCCCTTTCTGTAAACTGCAGCTTTCCATATGCTGGGATGTGCCTCAGGGTACCTCTTAGCTCAAAAAAACGCTGGCAGACACAAGTAAAAGTGGGTGAAAAGGTGAATTTCTGTAAAGTATAAACCACAAAATGTTGCCCAAGCTTTTTCCGTCTTATCTGTGTATGTGTATGAGCACTTACCTGGCTAAGTAAAGGATTAACTGTGTCAGGCCTGTGTGTATTGCCTTTAGTTTATAACTTGCATGAAAGCTGCTTTGACATCCCTGGTTATAGTACTTGACTTTAATGACAACACTTTAGTTTCCTCACAGATGAATTCATGTACTTTTGGCTGCAAGTATTTGGCTGGTGATATCAAGTGTAATGCCAGCATGACAAGCTCTTCAGGCTGTTATGCTAAACCAGCCTTGCCAAGTAATGATGGATCAGTATGGACAGGCTGCTTCACACTGCGAGCCTAGCCTCTTTTCACAAAGTTGCTCTTCTCTGGACTTGTTACGGAACAGATTTCTCCATAAATCACTCAGACTGAGAAAGCTCTAGACTAGATATCTACTCTTAGAAGTGTGGGAAACTGGTGCAAAATGGACAGTATTCAAGTAACTCTTTAACAAATATATATAAAACAAAGAGAAATAGATATTTTTTCGTGCAAAGCTCCTCTCTGTACACACTCAAAAGCTAAGACTATTAGACGTAAAGTGAATTCCAGCAATGATTATTCATTTGGAAGTAGAATAAGAAGCTGAAAATGGAGCAGAAGACTCAGTAAGTTTGTTGGTATTATATTTGGCAGAAAGTAATGGGAAATGTTGCTGTTCTGATCTGTTGACAAGGTGGCCGGTAATCCTGACAGGAGATCATAACATTACAGAGGCAGACTGTATGGCTGAACTCAAAAGATGTCCTCTTCTTCTAAGACCCACTGTTCTGAAATTCACACTGCTAAATGTACTATTCCAAAGTTAGACACCTGGATCGTTAATCAAACATTTTCCTCGCTCAGTGTCACATCTGCTTAATCACTGGTGCATAATTAGAATGGTGCTGATTTAATGACTCTGCAGAGATCTCTTGTATTAATAAAAACTACAGCATAGATCTGACACAGTGGCAATGCAAGTTCCCTCATTCTTGCCTATCTGCTTTCAGTCTCTGTTCCCTTTCCTATCTGCCTCCCTGCCCAAGGAGCCTGCAGAAGTGGCAGGTTTTCCTTAGTAATGTTGAAAGTTGTCTATTGAAAATTGAACTGCCCTGATAAACTCATTGCATGGAGGCAAGAGGCTAGTAATGACTCTTTGTCACTACTGATTGAGCTGTATTTGAACCAGCAGCTTGGAAGAGGTTTTCTTTTTTCCTCATCACTAGTCCCCTGAAGCAGTCTTCCCCTGTGTGCAGATCACTGGCCCTTCTTCTACATCTTGGAGACTGCTGGTTTTTTGCAAAGTACATTTCTTTTATCCTTCTTTGTGTTGCTTACGGTCTAGAAGTCAGATAGCCCTACAGAAGAGCTGCTGTGCTTACTATGCATATGTATCAGCAAAAAAGCAGACTGAAGTTTTTGGAAAAACATACCTGTTCAGATGTAGAAAAGATTTAGGAAAAAAAAATAACTTTAAAAATATTCATGCACTTGGAAGGAAGACTATTGTTTTGTCATTCTGAGGTGCCCATTTCTCTTCCATAGGGAAGTATCTGTCTGAAATTCCTGAATTAAAATAGTTTCTTTCCAACTCCATTAGGTTTTATTCAGAAGTAGAAGAAATTACACTACTTCATTTGTCCTTTTCAAATTGAATCCATTTCTATAATCAATCTATTAGTAAAACAATCTGTCTTTCATGTAATTAAACTGTCTGAAAAGCAATATTATGGATAACAAATAGAATGACATAAGTGAAAAGAGTGACTTGTAAGGCACAAAATATCTGTTAGGGTCTCTAGATATCATTTAAAGAAATATTTTATCACGTTTGTCTTCTGAGTGTATTCATGTAGTTCATTCTGTTTAAGATGTCTAATAAAGAGTTAATAGTCTGAGCCAGTAGCATATAAACATTAACAGCTGAAGGCTGGGCAAGTCTTCTATCAAATGGAGCCAAAAAAAGCCCTAGACATTAATCACTGTGTGGCATCCTGATGTTTGTGATGCTGCCTTGATGTGAGATTGCAATATGTTCTCTATCATCTATCCGATCACCATGATCGTGATATGCCTACTAGTTTTTCAGCATTTAGTAACACTTTATGACACATTACAGTTCCAGTGCTTGTTTAACAAGCATTTTGTGTAATCCTTTTGTCATCAACTATTATATGAAGTCACTAAGAGCAGGTTACCAGTTCACATACAACCCAGCCACAAGATTTGGCTAAGCTGGAGAGGAGAGCATAGAGGACCACATGGGTTCTTTTACTCAGGAGAGGTTGTCTATCTGGTCCCTTATCACCCTTCTAGCTCAGCCTCTCTAGTCTATTTTACAGTCCTTAAACCCATATAAAAATTAAAAAAGCAAACACAGATGAGAGGAAATGTGTGCAGGGACCATGTGTGTTATGGTACTTTCCAAATGTGTTGAATCCTCTGAAAGAAACCTTAAGAAATTCTTCCTTCATTTCTCCCTCTTAAGAAAAGCTGCAGTTATTGTCAGAGTGGTAAGACTGTTGTTTGTTATCCCTCATTTTCACTGCTTTTGTGATGCATGTATGCAAAATTATTCAGATGCCATGTGTACACCCTAATTCAGTCCAGTATCCTGGGTCAGAAATGAATCTAGCATGGCTCTGTAAGCCTTTCAAGTGTAGGTGATGGGATGTATTTTGAATTGTCAAATAAGAGGCTATTAATTTGTTTGCAGTGCCTGACAATACAAGTATAGCTGTTTTCAATTTGGAAATTCTAGAATAGGACCTTGTATTTACAACAGCTTCCCCCCAGCTGTATGCTTTGAGCTCTTCTAAAACCCAGGAGCACCTGACTTACTCTACCCCTTGATTTTGGTGCCTTTCCACAACTCTTTTCAAGCCCAAAAGGAAACTGCATCCTGGTATGCAGCAAATACTACTGAGATGCAAACCTGTTTCCATGGGCTTGCTGGGAGTATTCCCTAGCATATGTTGGATTGTCCTATTACTGTGGACCATCTTCTTTTACACAAGGATGGAGAGAGAAGGATTACTTCTTGCTGCCTGCTAATTAGGGGATAGTGTCAGAAGGGTGAGCAGAGCAGGAGTAGC
Organism: Bucco capensis; assembly: GCA_013396975.1. Classification (NCBI taxonomy): domain Eukaryota; kingdom Metazoa; phylum Chordata; class Aves; order Piciformes; family Bucconidae; genus Bucco; species Bucco capensis. The sequence goes on from VWZO01017575.1 coordinate 832,644, forward strand.
CTTGGCTCATGAATCATGGTTAGGATATGGCAGCTCAGCTGTGAAAACCCTGTGGAGGTCTTGCAGCCAAGAGCAGAGAATAAGAGTTTTAGTCTGAGCAGACCTTTTGGCAGAGGCTGTTTTGTCGTGGTTTACAGAGAGCTGTTGATAGCCCTTTTTGGTGATAGTTTTCTTTTTGATTTTTTTCTTGTTTGGTTTTTTTTTTGTGTTTTGGCTTTTTTTTTTTGTGTGTCCCCCATCACCATACCCCTTCTGCTTTTGATGGGAAGCTCAGTGCAGCATCTTAATGCAATTATATTTCCTTTGTTGATTAATGTAGATTTAATTGCAACAGTAGTTTACATACTTATATTTTAAGAGCCTTGCATAAGAGATTAATGAAAGGCTGAATAACAGTAAATACATTAAATAACATTATATAACCACATAAATATTAGTAATTGTTGCAACACTGGACGTTTTAATGACCCCCCACATGTTTTAAATAGGTGGTTATGAACACTGTAACATTATCTCTGCTTTCCCATGTTCCTCTAAATGTTAAATAACCCCCTCAGCAAAACCTTTTCAATAAAGGGGGTTTTATGAGTTAAGGTTTTATTGTTGTAGTGCACCGCTGAGAATAGAGATGGGAAAGCCTGACAGATGGAAGGGTTTGCAGGCACTGTGGTTTGGTAGTGGCCATTGGTATTTGTCCAAGTGACAGAAGTTTCTACATACAAAATGCAGGGGGGGCATTTCCCCAAACTGTCAGGTTAGGGTAGCTCTGTGTGGAATCTCTCTAAATAATAGTCCTCATGACATTATTCCTTCCTATAGAAAACAGTGAAGGGTTAACTATATCAAAGATGGGGAAGGGGAGGGAGTAAATTCAATGATTTACTGGTTAGAGGTTATTTTCTCCTAGGGAGGCAATGGTGCTAGGCTCCTGCAAGCCGAACAGGTCTGTTCATGTCTTTATGTCCTGCAATCACCTACTTGTGTGTGAAGTATCTTGGGACTGCATGAGGAATTTCAGGTGGGATTGGGAAATTTGATTTGTGCTTTTGAGAACCACCTGTCCAGGGTGGCCTCCATCCATAGGTTGGACTTCAGCTGTGGTTATATTTTAAGGCACATTCATCTTTTACATTGGATAGGAAACCTGAGTGTTAATAGTTACAAATGTTATTGTATTGCATCATTTTTTGATCTAGATTGAATGCTCAGGTGACACAAGAAATAGTGCATTAAGAAATGAAACACTGGAAGCTCAAGTTTTTCAACATAACTCACTTCTCAGAGGTCTTCTGTTTTTACTGCTGTGAGTCTTGCTCTTCTGCTAGGCTCCACTCCCAGCTGCCCTCTCATCTAACCTCCCCATGGTCCATCTTGTCCTTTCAGTCCCAGCAGTGGTGATGGATGAAAAATCCCACTGTTTCCTTGATTGCTGGTACCACCCAAGAAAACTGCTGCATACCAAATGCCTTCTCATTTTGCAGCTAGTGTAATTCTGTTATGATTCCTCTTGTGTTTTGCCATTTGGTCAATGCCTATCTGATAAGTTAAGCTGAGTATCTATGAATGCTAATGAACTCCCAAACATGGATGTACAGTTACACCATTAACTGAAAATTCTGATACAGATGTAGGTATGTGATATAGAGATATATCATTTCCTAAGTAGTAGCTGTCCAAAGTAGTAGTAGTACTACTTAGTAGCAATACTAAGTAACATTCTAGATGTACAAGAAACAGAAATGGAAGGGTAAAACTACAGGGAAAAAAACAAGCTCTACAGAAGTGAAAATTTCCTCTAATTGTTTCTGTGAGGAATTATTTCACTGAAAACTATCTAACTCGAACTATGGAAAAAAGAAGTACTATAAAGTGTTTGGCAGATGTTAAGAATACTTTTTTACAGCTCTGGGCTAGACTATATTGAAGGTAACTTCCATCTGTCTGCTCTATAGTATATTTTTGAAAGACTATGAATAAGGCAGTGATTTAAGTGTTACAGTAGTTAAAACCCACAGAAACAGTAAAAATGACATTTTATAGTAGTGGAAAGAATAGAGCATAGATGAAAGGCGTAACCAGTGCATCAATAACTCAGCAACAGGCTTTAAGAAAACAGAAGAAAAAGGGAGCTGATTCTGAGGGGCCCTTGCTGAGGATGAAGAACCCAAACCGAGCTGAAGACTTCTCTTAATCATAACAGGCATTTCTTTTAACAGCAACGTACACCAAAAATGCAAAATGAAAGAAAAACGTATCAATGCAAAATACTGACATTGGAAATATAACTTGAGAATATACTACTCGGCTGGATTTTGTTTTCCATTTTAATTATCCATGTGGAAGGTTGGAAGAAAAGCCAATTCAGGGGTGTGCATTGTCCTGTATATTTATTTGTTGCAGAATTGCTTTTTCTTTTGCTTTCACCCTTACTGTCTCAAGCTGCTCTCGTCATCTTTTCTTTCCATGCAAAACTATGTTTAGCAAGACATACTTAGAAAGTGGATGAGAGAAGGAAGCTGAAAAGCTGAAGGTCAAAAGACTGTTTCTGTGTACTATGTCCTTTTGCCTCCATTGGTCTGTTATCCTTGCAATCTATGGTGACAGTGAGACTAGCAGTCATTGCTTCTCTATGGGATTGTCACATTATGCATTGCTATCAGGAGAAGAATTAAAACTCTTATCATGCAAGGTATTTCAAAGAAACCTAGAAATGCAATATTTAATATGATTAGAACTAATTATACAGTCAGTGGGGCTTTTTATTGGGTGAGGAATGCAAGATGAGATAAAAGATCATTCTTTCATGTTCAAAAAAGTGAAACGGTGTCAAATTCAGGAATACAGGAAAAACAGTTGCCAGATTTGTGAATGAGGAAGGGAAGAGAGTGTAAAGGTGCTAAAGGTGGGTAGGTACAACTGATAAATATTAGGAGCATAAGGAAATTGCCTTCACTTTTTCCTTCTGCTTTTCCTCTGTTGTGGTTTGGGGAGGGGATAAGGATATCTTTGGAGTGCACAGTGCAGCACTGTGTTGAATTACCCCCAGTCTCCTAACTAGCTGACACTGTGCAACGATGCAGAGGGAAAGTAGCCCTGCTTCTGCATCCAGGGACCGTGCCTAATTAGCCAGCTATATTTCTCCATATTTTTCAGAGCTTATTTGCCCAGAGATCAAGCACAGCTAAACCATAGAGCCATAGTCATAAGGGGCAGCATTTAGTTCTGTCTTCCTGACCAAAGGCTAAATAGCTCCTGACAAAGCAAGAAGCTTGAAAAATTGAAAGATATGCATACATGAGAGCAGAACAAGCATCCTCCAGATTTTTGATAACAAGACACCTGAGGTTTTTTTAATTCCCAATGTTTCTACGATGATTTTTTCCAAAATTTCTTTAAATCTCAAAAATATGTTCTCCGTATGGTCAGAGTCTTCACAAACTTCTTTTTAATGAATAAATGTATCTAATCTCTATAGTGAATATCCCAATAGACAAGCTCCCAAGGGCTTGAGTGGCCCTTTTATCACCTCCCACAGCAGGAATTGAAGCTTTCTTTTAAGCCCATTACCAGCTGATTTTATCTCCTCAGGCTTGGAGTTGAGTATCTGTTGGTTGATGAAATACCTTAGATATGTTTATGGGGAAAACCCAAAATCTGTCTTTTAATTTTTTTTTAGTGTACTCAGAGGTTGTGATCTTACTTGCCATGTTAGGCAGGAGGGATGAGTCAGGTGATTTTTTTTTCCCCTGTTGTTAATCTAGAAGGGCTTCCTCTGTGCATGCAGGTAGACAATTTCTGAATTTATTGCCAAAACTGTGCTTGTCTTTATAAAAAAAACAAACAAAAAAACCAAGCCAAAATTTCATGGAAATTTTAATCTCTTAAAGTGACTTCAAGTAAGTTATATCTCTTTGAAATTCTATTAGAATTAAACATATTTCTTTAAAGGCTTGATTTTTAATGCAACCTAAAAAAAAAAAAAGGCTAATTATGTGTTGCCAAAACCATTACCTGCAATCAAAAGATTATAGCTTATTGGCACTGTATGTACACCATGTGTCTGAGGCATTTCTGAAGGTAAATAGAATTTTGCAGGTGAATGCAAGCTGAATGAATAAGGTCATCTTAGCAGGATTCAAATGATTTTAAATTCCAAATCCACAAGACTCTATACTTGGATATAGGATATGCAAGTAGATCATACTAGTGCTGCCTCCAACTGCCAATAGTTTGCAGCTGAACTACTCAGGTGTTTGCATTAAGTGCATCAGTATTTTTGTGGTGGCATAATCAGTGACTGGCTATTCTTACTAAATACATGAAATGGTAGGTACCAGACTCCCTGAGAGTGAATTTGGAAAGCTGCCTGGGTTATATGTTGCTAAAGACTGAGGTAGAGGGACAATAATTAATAAGCTCCTAGAAAACAGAGAACTTTCACATCTAAAAATGTTTTCAGTGATGTTTCAAGAAGAAGGAATGTTACTCATGGATTAACATAGTCTCTGCTTAGAGATGGTTAATGTGTAAAAGCTAGTTTAGGCCCAGTAAAAAATCTGCTCTGAATCCTTTGTAGATACAAAAGGATGGTTTAGTGGTTTGGTTTTTTTTCCTTCTCTTCTTTCCTCAAGACTGCAGATTTATTTTCTAATTTTAGGTACTGTCATGCTCTTGCATCAAAATAAGATATAGTTTATCTTCAAAACTAAGGTTTTTTTTCTTTGATTTCTTTGGTAATTATATTACCTGAGTTTAATCTGTATATCAAAATATAGAATATTCTGAGTTTATTGGAAGGTTTGCTTTTGCTTGGGTGTTTTTTTTATGGGGGGGGGGGGGGGGGGGTCTTTTTTTTGTTTATTTTTATTACTTTGTGGTTTTAACTTGACTTCATTTTTGCACTTAACCCTTGACTAGNGACTTATAGTTCATGTACCTTAAACCCCTGTTGAGTTCATTAGTTTAGCAGTGGGATTAGGCTAAAGAGAACAGAATGCTTAAGAAGTAAAATAAGGAAGAGCCTTCCATTGAGTAGTGGATAGATCTTGTTCTGCACAGATATTTGTTTATTTTATTTCATCTTGTACCTTTTTGGTTGTGGGGTTTTTTTTTCTATCCTATTCTTATCTGCATTTTTCTCCTCCCTTTTCCTTTCATTCTGCAAATAGATGTCTTGATTCATTTAAAATTATTTCCTTTAGTGCCCTTTAAAACACATATGATCTTCCTTATACATTAGATGCATTAAATTCTTTCTGACATCAACGTTACTACTTGACGAAATTACAGCCCTGAATTCAACTGGGTGTCATATAGTCTTGCATAGGTGTAAAACAGTATTAGTTTTATAATGCCAGCTTATGTTTCACTTTGCACCCCACTAGGCATTTTCTTTCTTAGAAGTAAGAGTTTTTCTTTAGTTCAAGTTATCTTCCAAAATGTTTCTGTATGTGGCCTTAAAAGCAATAGAGACATAGTGCACACCTGTTCTTTTTCTTGTATGTTGTCTTTAAGCCTAACCTAGTGATAAATCTCCCTTACAATCATTCCTGAAGTACACACTAACCAGTGTCTTCGTTCATCCTCTGTAAATGAATTGGTTATAGTTATTATTCCTGAGCAATCATGATAAAAAACACATCAACATCTTAACTGGTATTTAGTGTTGAAGCCAGATTCATCTGTTGCCACTGTACTGATACCAGCAGATTAGACCAAGGATTGAGACCTCTTGTTATGAAAATTATATACATGTTCTAAATGGGAAGTTCATAATTGTAAGAAAATTTGGAAAAAATGACCCTT
>VWZO01017576.1:0-20456 GCA_013396975.1 Bucco capensis
CTCCAGAAGCTCCCTGTCCTTCTTAAACAGGAGGGCCCAGAACAGGAACCAATCCTCCAGCTGTGGCCTCCCCTGGGCAGAGGAGAGGGGAAGGAGAAGCTCCCTTGATCTGCTGGCCACATACTTCTAGCTGCAGCCCAGGATGCCATTAGCCTTCTTGGCCCCAAGGGCACATTACTGGCTCCTGGGTATCCTGCTGGCCACCAGCACAGCCAGGCCTTGTTCCACTGAGCTCCTTTCCAGCAGGTCAACCCCTACCCTGTCCTGTTCCATGGGGTTATTTCTCCCCAGGCACATTACCTCACACTTGCCCTTGTTGAATTTCATAAGGTTATTCTCTGCCCACTTGCTCATTGCTCATCAGATAGAAGAGTTAATCTGAAAAGTGACCTCATTAAAGTTAAGTGATTGCTAAGGAATATATGTAACTTGTTTTAAACTGTGAGTATATATTTAATAAGTTACTATTTTCTTTAGCTGCTCTAGATCCTTCATCAGCTTCATTGCCCTTCTCTGGACATGCTCCAGCACCTCAATGACCTGCTTGGAGTTACGACCCCAAAACTGAATCCAGGATTTGAGGTGTGGCCTCATCAGTGCTGAGTGCATGGGGACAATTCCTGTCCTATCCTGCTGATACAGGCCAGGATGCTGTTGGCCTTCTTGGCCACCCCCAAGTATACAATGAGTTTGTAATGTGGAAGAAGGCATAAAATAATATTTACTCTCCAGTTACCCAGGTACTAAGTGACTTGGATTCTCCATATCAGAAGAAAAATGGGTAAGATCACTGTTTCTGGAATGTATTTAGTTCTTATCTGAGAGTATGAAAGATGTCATGCTACTCAGCCAACAAGTGGCTAGAGAAAAGAGAATATCATTAGATTATTTGAACATTAACAACAGAATCCCAGAATGTTAGGGGGTGGAAAGGACTTCTGGATATCATCTAGTCCAACCCCTCTGCAAGAACAGGAGAACCAAGGCTTAGCACATCAAAATGAAGAGTTAAGCAAATACCTGCTTCAGTACAGACATTCCTCAAGTCTGCTCCATTGAAGCCATCTGAAAGCTTCACAATTGCTTCATAATCTATTAATGAAACATGAATGCCAATTAGAGGTAAATTAACATTTCCTGTTATGGCTGCTGAGAAAATGCATATCCAAGCTGACATAGAATCACTTGACTTTTGATTTCATTACATAGCTGCCTGTCCAAGAGGTTGATAAATTAGAGATCATCAGCTGTATTACCCTTTTCATTAAAGCAGAAATGTACTGTGGCCAAAAGCTCTTATTTTATCATTAAATCCCCAAGTTACTAACTTGTGGTTACAACCAGTAACACAAAATGCAAGAAAAGCACCATTGAGACAATGTTCTTATCATTTAAATGATGTAAAAAGCCAAAAAAACTTATCTCCAAATGATCATAACTCAGTCCCTTTCCACTTCTTACAGGCATTTAATGTCTTCCTATATTAAGCCTGATCTTTTAAGCACAGATATTTACTAAAAAAGTGGTTATGCTTATAGTTTCTAGAATCAGTATCTAAACCACTGCTTGCTGAGCCTCCAGCAAGTTCTGAGCTTTACAAGGCTGTTCATTAAAACAACTTTCTTCCAGCAAAACTTCTCAGAGCAGTTTACCTTCTCTATGAAATTCAAACCATTTGAACTGAATCTTTTTATCTTAAGGACTCAAAAAGATCCCCCCCCCCACCTCGAGGTAAGAAAATCCTTCAACTGCATTTTAATTCCATGCAGCACAATGTCCTAGGAATAAGTCTTCCCACAACTGTGAAGTCAATCAAAAATAAGCAAGGGAGCTGAGCAGTGCAAGGTTTGGATGTTCAAGGTCTTCAGTAGACATGAGAGCAGGAAAGTCTGATGCTGGAACTGAAACAGGTTGTTCTCTTTGGATTTGAATGCCTTCCTTTCAGGACCTTAAAGCTGAGCATCACACTCTTCCACATCACATGCAGATATTTAGCCAGAACTACAAAATCTCCAGAGCTGGAAGGGGCTCACATAGAGTCCAACTCTTGTCTCTGCACAGGACAATCCCTAAAATCACACCATGTGCCTGAGGGCCTTGTCCAAATGCTTCTTGAACTCTTTGTCAGCCTTGCTGCTGTGACTACTGCCCTGGGGAGCCTGTTTCAGTGCTCCACCACCCTCTGGAGGTAGAACCTTTTCCCAATATCTAATCTAACCCTCTCCTGGCACAGCTTCATGCCATTCCCTCAGGTCCTGTCGCTGGTCATCAGAGAGAAGAGATCTGCTCCTGCCTCTCCCCTTCATGAGGAAGCTGTAGATTGCAATGAGGTCTCCCTCATCTCACCTTGCTGAATGGTACAAAGGAATGATCTGACCCTGCTCTAATTCCAGTGGCCAAAGAGATGAGTAAGGATCAAGCACTTCACCTGAGGTTCATGATTTGCACTGGAGCTTATTCTTAGACTACAGCCACATACAGGCACATTTAAGCCAACATCACTGCTCAGAAAGACAAACCCTCATCCTTTCACCCTCCCCCAGTCACTCCTCTGCTGTGCTGCAGCTGTTTCTGCAGCCAGATGGTGAATGAGATCAGTTCCAGTGCCCTGACCATGCTGTGTGAATAGCTCATGTCAACAAAGCAGTGGGGACAAGCAGGCAGCCTCTGGGGGGGCCCTACTGAAATCAAAGGCAAATCACAAGTGCAGTTTGCTTGAGGAAAGCTCTGCAACATCACTGTGAAACAGACTTGGGTCAGCTTAGAGTACCATGGTCATTTAATAACCCTTCCCTGTTTTGTCTGATAGACATTTCTCCCCCTGATGCTCTGGAGAGAGTGATCTACACCACTAAGCAAAGAGAAGCTTTGTTTCAGACAACAAGGCTTTCATTATGCTATCTCCAAACTAAGTTTCTCCATGACTTTTAAAGATTCTTTATTGTTTTCAGCCTTCTGCAGAGATGAATTTTCTTTCTTGGGGGAAGGTTAATGAAAATGCTGTTTACTTGTATTAACCTACTCCTTTAGAAACAGGAAACTACATGTTGATTTTCCAGTTTACAACTGTAGGAAGCTTCCTACTTACCTATTTCACCATGTTTAGTGATAGGACCTGCATGAATCTTCAAGATGTCTAATCTGGCTTGTTCATTTGGCAGATCAATATCTAGAAAGGATTACAGCTTTAATAAAAGCAAAAAACCCACAGTTGGTATGGATTAGATCCTCCTTCCAGCCACAGGGAAGGGGTTAACTCACGGATTTTTCTATCCAGTCTTCCAGGCCTCAGAAGGGCAGGATCCAGAGTGTCTGGTCTGTTAGTAGCCATGATCATTTTAACTCTGTGGAGAGTATCAAATCCATCCATCTGGTTCAACAACTAAGAGAAAACAGAAAGTTTCCTTATCAACAAGGCAAAACTTTTCCTAGTGTGTTTCTATTTTCACTAAGTATTTTCACCAGGGTGTAAAAAGCAGTAAAATAATGCTACAAGGGCCACAGTTCCATGAACATAAGAAATAAAGAGCTCAAGAGACACTGAAAATGCTTTGCCCAGAGGAAAAAGATCTTGAGCAAAACAAAGCTCAAATGTGAAAGACTTGGCTGAAACAATCAGGCAATGAAAACAGTGCAAGACCTAAAGGAGCCAGTGGTTGGCTGATACATTGAGTGTATTCCACACCAAAGCCAGGACATTCAAACCAGACTTGGAGAACAGCCTCTAGAATACTAATACACACATATGGAGACATTTCATTGTGAAGATTCAAAAGCATTTGCTCTTTGAGCCCAGCAATTTCATTCTTTCTGTAAGACAGACAGGTTTTTTTTGAAGCAGGCAAACTGTTTGCAAACAGAGGCCAGGGAAGGTTCTCATTGGCTTCAGTATTCTTCAGTTGTCACCAGTGGTTTTAAAATTCCCTTCACACAACTCAGTTTACCACAGCAATTAGTCCAGAAACAAAGAAATACAACTACTTCTCCTCCTAGTTGTAAAAATCTAACAGTTCTAAACTTTAATAGAGGTAGGTATCTTTGGGACTAAAAGACACAAGCTCTGCTTTCAGGGGTCCTCCAAACCTTCCAGTAAGCAGCAGCAAAGGTTACTTCCAGCTTAAGATTCCCCATCCAGAAATTAAGTTCACTGAATGAAAAGGTTTAAAGGGACCTCTACAGATCATCTAGTCCAACCCCTGGCTAGAGCAGGAGAACCTAGAGCAGGTTACACAGGACCATCTCCAAGTAGATTTGGAATCTCTCCAGAGACTCCACAAGCTCTCTGGGCAGCCTGGGTCAGGGCTCCGGCACCCTCACAGCAAAGTTCTTCCTCCAGTTCAGATGGAACCTCCTGGGTTCCAGTTTGTGTCCTTTGGCCTGGCCCTAGGCATCCCTGAGCAGAGTGTGGCCTCATCCTTTTGCCCCCTGCACCCTTTAGCTCTTGCTCAGCATGGAGCAGCTCCCCTCTGGCTCTGCTCTGCTCCAGGCTCAGCAGCCCCAGGGCTCTCTCCAGTGCCCTCAGCATCTTTGGAGCCTCTGCTGGCCTCTCTCCAGTAGTTCCTTGTCTCTCTTGAACTAAGGAGCCCAGAACTGAATACAGTACTCCAGATGTGACCTCACGAGGGCAGAGATGTACCAAGCAAGATCACAGTGTAACAATCCACATCTGTGTTATTATTTCATGTGGACTGTACAATATGGTAGTCAGGTATGTGGCACTCACCTCCATCAGAGTCCTCTGAATTTCTCTATCAGCTGAGGTACCTTCAGAAAACCGGCGACCACCTGGAGCACACCAACATCATCAGTTACTGTACTTCATTTTTTGCCTCCATAGAATACTAAGTCTGAAGACAATTAAATATCCCTCTTAAACTAGGAAAGGAAGAGGGATTGGCATCTAAAGAGTTAAATGGACACCTTTTTAAAATGCTTTCATATATTGTCAAAAATATCCAAGGCAGATAGGAACAGAATCTCAGCATGGTAGAGGTTGGAAGGAACCTCTTGGGATCATCTAGTCCAACCCCCAACTGCTAAAGCAGGGTCAACCAGAGCAGCTTGCCCAGGATCACATCCAGGTGCTTTGGGAATCTCTCCACACAAAGAGACTCCACAAGCTCTCTGGGCAGCCTCGGCTAGGGCTCTGCCACCCTCATGAAAAAAGTTCTTCCTCCTGTTCAGATGCAACCTCCTGGGTTCTAGTTTGTGCCCATTGCCCCTGAGCAGAGTCTGGCCCCAGCCTCTTGACCCCATCCTTTAGCTATTGATAATCACTAAGAAGATCCCCTCTGGCTCTGCTCTTCTCCAGGCTAAGCAGCCCTAGGATTCTCATCCTTTCCTCCTCCCAGAGATGCTCCAGTCCCATCAGCATCTTTGCATCCTCTACTGGACTCTCTCCAGTAGTTTCCTGTCTCTGTTGAACTGGGGAGTCCAGCTAAGATTCCAAGCTAGCAGAAATAGCTCCAGTAGGAAGCTGAACCACCTATGCCATTATGTTTCTTCTGAACAGGCACCCTCTCTTCTGAAAAGACAGTCTGTGACTTTATAGCTAAATTCAGTGTTAAAAGGAGACTCTATCCACCCCCCAGGCCATTGCCCTTACCAATAGCATCTATCTCATCCATGAAGATGATACAGGGCTGATGATCTCTGGCATAATTGAACATCTCTCTGATGAGTCGAGCACTTTCCCCAATGTACTTGTCCACTATGGAACTGGACACCACCTTTGGAATGACAAGAGACAAGTGAGTAAAGAGCCTGGAATGCAAACTGATTAAACTTGGGTGTAAGAACAAGAGTAAAAAATCACGCTACCTTTAGGAAGTTGCAATCAAGCTGGCTAGCAACAGCTCTGGCCAAAAGGGTTTTCCCTGTACCTGGACAGAAAGAGATTGAAGCTGTTTAATCCAACACTGAATGCTAGTGACCTTAACACAAACAAACAAACAAACAAAAGAACCTGGATAAAAACATTCAAGCAACAAGGCTACTGCCAGTTTGTGTGTGACAACTAAGCACTCATTATCCTTTCCTGAGACTTACCAGGGGGGCCATAGAGCAAGCAGCCTTTTGGAGGTATAATTCCCACACGCTGGAATAATTCTGGGTTTGTAAGTGGCAATTCTATTACCTGGGAAGTGACAGAGAAAGAAACTGAGACTCTCAAACTAGATTAGCAAGGCCAGGATGCTAATGGTACACTCTCCAGCATGTTTTCCACAGAAACCACAGCCTGGTATGGGTTGGAAGGAAACATCTTTGGGAGAAGGAAAGGCTCAGAGCTCTGGAGCTGGTTAGGCTGGAGAAGAGCAGAGCCAGAGAAGGTCTGCTCCATGCTGAGCAAGAGCTAAAGGGTAAGGGCAAGAGGCTGGGGCCACACTCTGCTCAGGGGTGCCCAGAGCCAGGCCAAGGAGCAATGGGCACCAACTGGAACTCAGGAGGTTCCAGCTGAGCAAGAGGAAAAACTTGTTTGCTATGAGGTTGACAGAGAGGTTGTGGAGTCTCCTTCTCTGGAGAGATTCCAACCCCACCTGGATGTGATCCTAACCAATCTGCTGTGGGTGACCCTGCTTTAGCAGAGAGATTGGACTAGATGATCCCTAGAAGTCCCTTCCAACCCTCACCATGCTGGGATTCTGTGATTCTTTGACAAAGATCAACAATACATTTTGGTCAAAAACTGCACTCAGAACACACCCTAGAATGTGCTAAGTGTTTATGAGAAACTGGATACCTCTCTCAGCTCCCTGATTTGTTCTGATAAGCCTCCAATCTCTGAATATGAAACATCCCCTGGGTCTTCATGAGACATGTTATAAACCAATGGATCCACTTCTCTTGGCAAATATCTGGAATTGAGACAAGAGCAGGCATTTGTCATTATGCAAAGTGATTGCAACAAATTTCAGTAGAGAAGTATGAAAATGAAGTATTTAGTATGAATATGAAAATGATTTCTTATCCTCTTACCTCAACAACAAATATAAATAGAAGAAACTCCAAACCTAGCAACCTTTTCCAATTTTTAACCACAGGAAAACTTGAAAAAGTGCTGAGTTGTAACTGGATTATATTTTTAAAACACAACCAAATTCTTTTTAAACCAGATGTAACAGACACATAAGTCTTCCCTCAAAGTAATTGTACTTCCTTAAGCACTGCTTCACAGAAAACAGTCACACAATATTGCAGAACTGATCATTCAAATCTCTATGTAATCTACTCAGGTCACTCCTTTCCCCCCGTGGCAACCTACTCAGGTCACTCCTTTCCCCCCGTGGCAACCTACTCAGGTCACTCCTTTCCCCCCTTGGCAACCTACTCAGGTCACTCCTTTCCCCCCGTGGCAACCTACTCAGGTCACTCCTTTCCCCCCGTGGCAACCTACTCAGGTCACCCCTCTCCCCCCTTGGCAACCTACTCAGGTCACTCCTTTCCCCCCTTGGCAACCTACTCAGGTCACTCCTTTCCCCCTTTACATGATGAGCAGAAGAGCACCTGTAGAGCAGGAACCTACCTCATAATAGTCAGAGTGGTCATATCCAGAGCAACTCTCGTCCCTGGCTTCAGCTTACTTTTGTCAAGCTAGTCACACACACACACAAAAAAAAAAAGGTATTTCTATCAGAATTACACTCCAAAACAATACCTGGTTTTAGCCAAGGTGTTTACTATAGCTTGCAGTCTTTCCTCAATCACACACAAGAAGAAAATAAGGCTACTGAGCTATATCCCAACACTGTGTCCCCCTCATCACCATCACTGGGAATGCTTAAACTGGTGGCCCACTCTTTGATGGGAACATGATCTTTGAGAGAAGTGATTTAGGAGCTGGCACCCAAAGGAGGCCACAAAGATGGTGAAGTTGATGAGAAGCAATGCTACTATCTGTAACCAAAGCAAACTTTCAAGGACCATTCAGACAGATTAGCTACCTGACGACGACAGCCAACCACATATCTTGGTCCATTTGTAGCCTTCACAATGACTGGAGAGAAAGAAGATGAAAGAGAAACAAAATCAAACTGACTTGATTCACTGCTCTGAATTATACTCAAATCTCCAAGACTCCAATTCTTTAATCCTCCAAATTTTAAACTAGAAAATCTTATTTTCAAGATCCCAAAGGATCTACCAGCCCAGCACACTTACATTTCTCTTCTGTTAGCTGTTTAAGAACCTCACCAACAATCTGCAAAAGAATCAATGCACTGTTAGCCTACAGACGGCTTTATCATTGCTAAACAACAGTTAACATGTTTCAGGACATGAAAGACTTCAAGCTGCTTGCCTTCTTTAACAGAAAACCTCTCTAACCCATATGGTTGGTGTGCCTGTTCCTGATGGTAAGGTCTCCACCCTTCTTTCTGTTAGCTGGACTGTTCCCACTTAATTTCTTCAAGCAAAAATGGACTGAAATGCTACTTCCAGGCAAGTTCATTGCCAAACACCACCACAGGCTGCTATAACCTCATTTCTCTTACATACCTGCCCAACACTCTGCAAGGCCTTGAGATCATTTTCTGACTTCTCATATTGTTTGGTGAGTTCTTTCAGCTGCTCCCTTACTAGAAGAAGAAAGAAACAGAGGATTTTGCTAACATTCAAACCAAGAGTAACGTAGGAGCAGGCTCTTTACCAGCAGAAAACCAGCAGATAGAGCCTGGCTGTGGGAGATCTGTACACCCAGTGCACCACATCGTCCTGAAAGCACAGGGAAGTCCCTGCTCCAGGGCCTGTATACCCTCAACAGAGAAGTGTCTCTTAGTGAGAATACTGCAGAAGGCATCTAGAAGCCACATCTGGTATTTAAAAAAGCTCAATTTCAAAGGTATCCGTGACTCTGTAGGGTGCTGATATTCGTAGGGGGGACACTGAATCATAGAATGTCCTGAGTTGGAAGGGACCCACAATGATTATCACGTCCAACTCCTGCCTCCAGTGGTCCACCACCCTCTGGGGGAAGAACCTTTTCCTAACACCTAACCTAACCCTCTCCAGGCACAGATTCATGCCCTTCCCTCATATCCTACCACTGGTCACCAGACAAAAGAGATCAGCTCCTGCCCTTCTGCTTCCCCTCATTAGGAGGTTATTGACTGCGATGAGGTCTCCTCTTTCACAGTTCTGAACAAAACAAGTGACTTCAGCTGCTCCTCATACAGCCTCCCCTCCACACCCTGCTACTGTGGACATGCTACTTCCAGAACGATACAACAGAGCACGTTTGCACAAGATAATAAAAGCCTGACAGGAAAACATTAACGGAGAATAGGGTGAGGAAAGAAAAACAGGAAAGAGAACTCGATCTGGAGTTAGCAGGGCCTGACCCTCCCACCCACCCCGAGCCGAGGAGAAGGTCCCACGGCCCGGGCTGCCCCGCGGGGCTCTCTCAAAGGGAATGGAGAACAGCCACAGCACTAGCAAGGGGAGCCACGACCGACAGTGCTCATCGCTCATGCTCAAGCTCGGCCTCTACCCTCCCTCCCCTCAGCCCGCCGCTGCCCCGCAGGGCCCGGCCAGGCCCATGACGAAGCGCGGGCAGAGACAGAGGCCACCATTTCCCCTCAGAGCTCGCCGGCTACTCAGCAGCGGCGATCCCTAAGAGGCGGCGGCATTCCCTTGTAGAAATGCTCACACTCCTTGAGGCGCCCGTCGATCTCCTTGTGCTCCAGCAGCTTCTTGCGGTAATCCTGCAGCGCCTTGTCTCTCGGGTCCGCCATGATGAGCAGTCGCCGCTCATAGGGAATGCCGGGAAGGGCCATGGCCGCCGGGGGCAGGGCCGCGCGCGCGACACGCCCCCTCCATCCTCGCGCGTCCCCGCCTGCCTTCCCGCCCTTACCGCGCACGCACCGCAGCGCCCCCTACCGCCGCGGAGGGGACATGGCTGAGGGGGAAGCGTGTGGGCATCGCGGCGGGAGCCAAAAGACCGCGAAGAACCTGCCTGGGTTTGGCTACAGGTGCGCTGGTTAGGAGCCAGAGAAGGGCGATGGAGGTGGGGAAGGGTCTAGAGCACAAGTGTTGTGAGGAGCAGGTGAAGGAACTGGAGTGGTTTAGTCTGGAGAAAAAGAGGTTTAGGGGAGACCACCAGCACTCGCAGGTGCTTCTCTGCAGAGCTCATTTCTAACAGGTCAACCCCTTTAGGATGTCAGGTACTGATAGGACTAGGGGTTATGGATCCAAGCTTGAGGAGGGGAGATTTGGGTTGGATGTTAGGCAGAAGTTGTTCCCCATGAGAGTGCTGAGCCACTGGCCCAGGTTGCCCAGAGAGGTGGTGGCAGCCCCAGCCCTGGAAGCATTGCAGGCCAGGCTGGCTGGGGCTGGGAGCAAGCTGCTCTAGTGCCAGGTGTCCCTGCCCATGGCGCTAGAGGAGCTTAAAGGTCCCTTCCAACCCTCACAATTCTGTGATTCTAACCTGTCCTGGTCCACGGGGTTATTCCTCCCCAGGTGGAGGAACAACTTGCTCCTGTTGAAACTCCTGAGCTTCCTCTCCCCTAACTCTCAGTCTGTCCAGGTCTCACTGAATGGCAGCACAGCCTGGTGCTGTGCCAGCCACTCCTCCCAGTTCTGTATCAGCCGCAAACTTGTTGAGGAACCACTCTGTCCCTTCAGCCAGGTCACTGATGAAGATGTCGATCAAGTTTGGACCCAGTACTGCGATCTCCATGTCTCCAACTAGCCTCTGCACAACCCTCTGAGCTCTGTCCTTCAGCCAGTTCTCACCTCCCCCGAGAAGTCACGTAGCTCCCCCGGGGCCACCTAGGCGGGCCCGGACGCTCTTCCGCTACCGGCCAGCCCCGGGGCTTGGTCTGGGGTAGGTCAGGACCGGGACTGGGCTGGGGTAAGATCGGGGCCGGGCACGGGTATGGATGGCTGCGTGCGGTTGGGCGCGTAGCCGGCGGCGGCCATCCCCCCCCGCGGAGGGGCGGTACCTAGGCGCGGCCAGGCCTCTTTAGCCGGTAGCTTGCAGCGGTGGTGGCGCTGCTGTGGCGAGATGGCGGCGGGCAGGGGGTTTCTCGCTTTGGGGCTTGCCAGTCTGCTGGTGCTGCTGACGGTGGTGGTAGTGACCTGTAGAGCATCCGGTGAGGCGGAGAGACGCTGCTTCTGCCAGGTGAGCTCTGCTCGTTGCGGGGAATGGGAGCGCGCTGGGGGTGACTTTGTGCCCCCGTGAGCGGTGCTGGATGTAGGTGCCTCGGTGCTCGCTGCTGGGAAGTGTTTAGGGGAAAGGGGCTCGGAAAGGGAAGGAGGCTGACTTCTGCCCGCTGAGCCACGATGTGTGTTCTGTCTTGCCACCTTCTCTCCTAGCCCCTACAAAGAGGGTTGAGTTTCAGCTAGGGAGCAGTTCCAACCCTCTGCCCTCTTCCTTGACTTCTTAGCTTTCTTCTTTCCTTGTGTCTAGCAAAAAGGATGAGTTTCAGCTAGGGAGCAGTTCCAACCCTCTGCCCTCTTCCTTGACTTCTTAGCTTTCTTCTTTCCTTGTGTCTAGCAAAAAGGATGAGTTTCAGCTAGGGAGCAGTTCCAACCCTCTGCCCTCTTCCTTGACTTCTTAGCTTTCTTCTTTCCTTGTGTCTAGCAAAAAGGATGAGTTTCAGCTAGGGAGCAGTTCCAGCCCTCTGCCCTCTTCTTTGCCTTCTTAACTATTTGCCCTGCCCCTGGCAGGAAGGGTGAGTTTTAGCTAGAGAGCAGTTCTTCTCTAACCACTCGGGTACCTATTGTCAGATGTTTTAGGGATTTGTGTTGCTCTAATTCTAGGAACTATCTTATCCCCTCTTCTGCAACTAGAGAGCAGTTCCTACCCTCTGCCCTCTTCCTTGACTTCTTAACTGTTTTCTCTCCCTCATTGCAGGAAGGATGAGTTTCAGCTAGAGAGCACCACCAGGTGCCTCTTGTTGGATGTTTCAGAGATGTCTAGGAGCTGCCTCATCCCCTCTCCTTCAGGTTTGCCTTGCTCTTCCTCCCAGTTCTGCTGTCCAGGAGTTAGTGTGGCTGCAGTAGGCACCTTCTACACTCTCCTACCTGCTTTGCCCAGGGGTGAGCTGAGCTGCTCTGCTCACTGAAGCTCTCTCAGGACTAATTCCCCTTTTTGATGTGTTAGGGATGTTCCTATTTGGCCTGGTGCATTTGGTGTACTTTCTGTTGATGTACAGTAGTGAAAGAACTGGGTCTAGTCAATCAAGAGGTGAGACCAAGCAGCTGAATTTGAGGGAGTGGTCACTATGTAGATTGACTTTGTGCAAGTATATTTGCCAGATCAAGGAGGGGAGAAAGTGCAAGATAGGCTTTAGTATTTTATTTTTGTTACCTTTGAAAGAGGAAGCTTTTGTAAAGCCTGCTGTGCAGTTGGCTTTGCCATCTTGGGTGCCTCTTTACTCTTCAGTTGCATGTGGAAATGGTAAATACAAGCTATGCTGTTGAAGAATTAAAAAGCAATTTTGATTCTGTATCTCTACAGGGTTTTTGTTTGTACACTTCCTGCCTAGCAGTGAAGTTTGTCTCCTAAGGACTGCATTTTGAGCTGAGAGTGTGGTGTGGGATAAGAAACCCTAAGCACAAAATGAGCTGGCATTCTGGCATAGCATCCCGAGTCTACTTCTGGGCTCCCCAGTTCAGGAGAGACAAGGAGCTACTGGAGAGAGTCCAGCAGAGGCTCTGAAGATGCTGAGGGCACTGGAGCATCTCTGGGAGGAAAAAAAGGGTGAGAGCCCTGGGGCTGCTTAGGCTGGAGCAGAGCAGAGCCAGAGGGGAGCTGCTCCATGCTGAGCAAGAGCGGCAGGGGGCAGGGGGCAAGAGGATGAGGCCAGACTCAGTGGTGCCCAGTGAGAGGTCAAGGGGCAATGGGCACACACTGGAAGCCAGGACATTCCAGCTGAGTAGGAGGAGAAACTTGTTTGGTANTCCCAGTGCTGCTGTCCAGGAGTTAGTGTGGCTGCAGTAGGCACCTTCTACACTCTCCTACCTGCTTTGCCCAGGGGTGAGCTGAGCTGCTCTGCTCACTGAAGCTCTCTCAGGACTAATTCCCCTTTTTGATGTGTTAGGGATGTTCCTATTTGGCCTGGTCCATTTGGTGTACTTTCTGTTGATGTACAGTAGTGAAAGAACTGGGTCTAGTCAATCAAGAGGTGAGACCAAGCAGCTGAATTTGAGGGAGTGGTCACTATGTAGATTTGTGCAAGCATATTTGCCAGATCAAGGAGGGGAGAAAGTACAAGATAGGCTTTAGTATTTTATTTTTGTTACCTTTGAAAGAGGAAGCTTTTGTAAAGCCTGCTATGCAGTTGGCTTTGGCTTTGCCGTCTTGGGTGCCTCTTTACTCTTCAGTTGCATGTGGAAATGGTAAATACAAGCTATGCTGTTGAAGAATTAAAAAGCAATTTTGATTCTGTATCTCTACAGGGTTTTTGTTTGTACACTTCCTGCCTAGCAGTGAAGTTTGTCTCCTAAGGACTGCATTTTGAGCTGAGAGTGTGGTGTGGGATAAGAAACCCTAAGCACAAAATGAGCTGGCATTCTGGCATAGCATCCTGAGTCTACTTCTGGGCTCCCCAGTTCAGGAGAGACAAGGAGCTACTGGAGAGAGTCCAGCAGAGGCTCTGAAGATGCTGAGGGCACTGGAGCATCTCTGGGAGGAAAAAAAGGGTGAGAGCCCTGGGGCTGCTTAGGCTGGAGCAGAGCAGAGCCAGAGGGGAGCTGCTCCATGCTGAGCAAGAGCGGCAGGGGGCAGGGGGCAAGAGGATGAGGCCAGACTCAGTGGTGCCCAGTGAGAGGTCAAGGGGCAATGGGCACACACTGGAAGCCAGGACATTCCAGCTGAGTAGGAGGAGAAACTTGTTTGGTATGAGGGTGCAGAGCCCTGGCCCAGGCTGCCCAGAGGGCTTGTGGAGTCTCCTTGTGTGGAGAGATTCCAAAGGCACCTGGAGGTGATACTGGGCAATCTGCTGTGGGTGACCCTGCTTTAGCAGAGAGGTTGGCCTAGATGATCTCTAAAGGTCCTTTTTCCCACCCTTCCCCATCTGTGGTCCTGTACATTTTACCCTGCTTTGGTCATACTCAGGCCTTCAAGTTTATAGCTTTGGTTTCCACCTGTGAACCATCTTGTGCTGTCTCATGAGCTTGTCAGATGAAGAAACCTAGACATTGGGTGAATGGAAGAGCTTTGACTTGTCCATCAGCCTGTGCTTGGGCAGGTGTACAAGGGCATCTTTGGAGAGCTCTTGCTTTAGCAACTACTGAGTTCTGTACTATGAAGAGTGATGCCTACCTGCTGTTTTGGGCTGTTATTTTAGCTCTTTGTTTACTTAGAGAGGTTGCTAAGCAGTCCTAAAACTTTTATTAGAAGCATCAATCTGTTACTAAAACCACTGAAGCCTCACAGACTCGTTTTCCTTTCCAGTTTGCCTCAGCACTGGGTAACATTTTTTTATCAGAGTTCCCTGGAACTTCACAGACTGCTCATTCCCCACCCTGATATTCCTGTTTACATTAATGCTTTAGTCAGCCATGAATCAAATCTTCATATTCCTATTAAATATTACTCATTTGCTGTTTACAAACTGATGGAGCTGCATTAAGGATTTGCTGCAGGTGGTGGGCAGACTGGGATTTGGATGAGGTTTCCGGTCTGGCAGAGGACTGGTTTCCTTTGGGGGTATTTCTGTGGCCACTATGCTGTCATTAGGGCTGAGTCCAGGCTCTGAGAGTTACCTTGCTGTTACTGGGACAGACTGGCAAGCCATTCTTGCATTCTTGTTGAACTGATGTTCACCCAAGAGCCCTCAGGGCAGGAATTCATTCCTAGTGCAGTTCCTGATCTCTGTGGGGTGGCTTGAGAACTAGCTTCTAAGTGCAAAGCAGCTGCAGATCTTTGTTTGCTAGCAGATGCTTGGAGATGCCATCTGACAACACTTCAGCCTCTGTGGTTTAACCCCATCCTGAAGCTCCCATGGGAGGTTTACTTCTGCGTGAACTCTGGAAGCCCCAGTTCTAGGACAGCAGGGAAAGCATCTGCTTGCCATCAGACTGGGACTGGTGTGGCTTGTCTACAAAAGCAGACAACTACAAGAGAAGGTGATAGACGCTAAAAACAACTCCTTAGCCACTGTACTATAGCCTTCCCTGTGCAAGTGGGAGATGCAGGAAGAAGTTTGCCTTCCTCATCTACTCTGTCCTAGGGAGGCCACAACTGGAGTATTAGGTCCAGTTCTGGGCTCCTTAGTTCAAGAGAGACAAGGAACTACTGGAGAGAGTCCAGCAGAGGCTCCAAAGATGCTGAGGGCATTGGAGCATCTCTGGGAGGAGGAAAGGCTGAGAGCCCTGGGGCTGCTGAGGCTGGAGCAAAGACAGATGGGAGCTGCTCAATACTGAACAAGAGCTAAAGGATGGGGATAAGAGGCTGGGGCCAGGCTCTGCTCAGTGGTGCCAAGGGGCAGTGGGCACAAACTAGAAGCCAGGAGGTTGCATCTGACCAGGAGGCAAAACTTCTTTGCTGTGAGGGTGCAGAGCCCTGGCCCAGGCTGCTCAGATTGGTCGTGGAGTCTCCTTGTGTGGAGAGATTCCAAACCCACTTGGAAATGATCCTGGTCAGGCTGCTATGGGCGACCTTGCTTTAGCAGGGGGGTTAGATGAGATGATCCCCAGAAGTTCCTTCCAACTCCCTCTACTCTGATTCTTTCCTGCCCAGCTGTGCAGTAGCTGGGATGGAGCCCGCAGGAAGAGAAGCAAGCCTTAAACCCACTGCCCAGGGGATATTTCTGTGGAGAAGCAGAAAGAGATGGGGATAGACAGAGCAGGAGCACAGGGCTGAACAAACTGGCAGGAGATGAAGGAAGATGAAGCAAAGGCCAAACCCAAGGATTGCACAGAGTCCACGTGTGCAATAGGCACACAAGGCAGGTACCAGCAGTGCTGAGGGATTGATGGCAGCTCTTGTAGAGGATTAACTGAACACCTTCCTCAGGGTTTACTCAGCAGCCAGAGCTGCTTGTATAGTGGCTATCCCAGCAGCTCCCTTGCATCTCTTCACACTGGGCAAACCCTGTAGCTCTCCTGCCAGGCTTTCACACCCCAGCTGGGTGGGGGTGTGTGGAGCAAAGCCCTTCACTGCCATTCAGCTTAGTGAGTCACTGATGCTAGCAAGTACATGACACATGTTTGAGACTGGATCAATGTGTGTTTCATCTTAACTCTTCTAATTATCTACATCTTCAGCCTGCAATAAGTATTTTAGGGAGGTGTAGGGGGAAAGTGGTTTAAGGCATCACCCATTGCAGGACATGTTTGACGCATGCTGTGGCTCAACTGCTGTGACAGGAGGGCTTAAAGTCCAAAACAAGTGAGTCTATGACTGCATAGAGGACTGAAAGAAGGAGGTTCTGGGGTGGCAGGTGGTCATGGAGCAAGAGGGAACACCTGGGATGAAGACCATGCCTTGCCATGCCAGTCCACTAGGAGTGGTCTGGTACTGCCCACATCCCTGTGTCTTAAAGTGAGTCAGTGCTGTTTAGGAGTAGCATCACTGAGGCTTAGATCTTGGTCTCTTAGCCTGGCCCTGGGCACCCCTGAGCAGAGTGTGGCCCCAGCCTCTTGCCGCCTGCACCCTTCAGCTCTTGCTTAGCATGGAGCAGCTCCCCTCTGGCTCTGCTCTCCTCCAGCCTAAGCAGCCTCAGGGCTCTCAGCCTTTCCTCCTGCCAGAGATGCTCTAGTTCCTTCAGCATCTTTGAAGCCTCTGCTGGACTCTCTCCAGCAGTTCCTTGTCTCTCTTGAACTGGAGAGCCCAGAATTGGACCCAGCACTCCAGCTGTGGCCTGACTAGGGCAGAGTAAAGAGGGAGAAGAACCTCCATTGACCTGCTGGAATCTCCAAAGCATGACCACTCCATACTCATCAATGTTGTAGGAGCATCTGCAGTGCTTCACCCTCAATGATTTTCAGGATGCTGTTTTACCAGGTTAGTTCTGGCTTGAACTGGTCACTAGATGTAGCAAGCACAAGCCTGGTACAAATGGTGCTGCTTGTTTTGGTTGAGGGCTGGCCAGATGCTCTGGTGTTACCTCTTAGATGGATGTCATTCC
Source organism: Bucco capensis (assembly GCA_013396975.1). NCBI lineage: Eukaryota > Metazoa > Chordata > Aves > Piciformes > Bucconidae > Bucco > Bucco capensis. The sequence goes on from VWZO01017576.1 coordinate 17,073, forward strand.
CTTGGAGTGACACATTTGCCTAGCATGAATACAGAGAGCAGCTGAAGATTATCCACAGATCTTCTTGTAGGCCACTTTTTAGACCTCATCTAAGGGTTCCTGTCTCAAAGGGTGTCAAGTTTCCAGGAAACAAAAAATGAGGTTGGTTATTGTGGTTTTTTTTCTTGCTTTCATTTCAAAACAGCTTTAAATTGGGTAACTGGATTAGCAAATTGTTCCTGTTTGTGTGTGTTTTCTTTTTTACAAGGATGATTCAGGCTAGTGGAAAGCTTAATTGCTGAGCTATTCATCTTCAGTATCATGGCAAATGCCCAACAGAATACAGTACATGTGTGAGGATGAGGTGGTGGTGGACTTCAGTGTGGCCACTAGAAATAGGAGTGGGCCTCCAAATCACAAAACTGATTTGCTCTAGTGCTAGTTCTAGCAGTTTTCCCTTCACTCCTCCTTAGATCAGTATGGCAGAGCCCAAACTATCAAAGCCCTGTTGAAAGTGGCTGTGGCCAGGCTGGCTGGGGCTGTAAGCAAGCTGCTCTAGTAGGAGGTGTCCCTGCCCATATCAGGGGGGGATGTGGAACTAGATGAGCTTTAAGGTCCCTTCCAACCCTGACAATTCTAGGATACTAAGAAATTTGCCCTTACCTTTAAGGTACCTTATGCTTAATCCAGGTTATTTTTCCCCTCACCTCCAGATTGGATGTCACTCTGTGCTCCATTTCTGCCTTCCTTCTCAGAAGGAGGGCAGGGAGCTTCATTTCCACAGTAGTAATTACAATTATCTCATTGATGTGTATCTCTTGCTGAACGATCTGAGAGCTCTCAGGAAATACATCAGGGCTCATGCTTCTCACGTGCTGCTCTCTTCTCTCTGTACATAACAGCACAGAACCTGTGTGGTGGGGGTTGGAAGGGATCTCTGGAGATCATCTAGTCAAACCCTTCTGCTCCAGCAGGGTCACCCCCAGCAGCTTGCCCAGGATCACATCCAGGTGGGGTTGGAATCTCTCCACAGGAGATTCCACAAGCTCTTTGAGCAGCCTAGGCCAGGGCTCTGCACCCTCACACCAAACAAGTTTTTCCTCCTGTTCAGATGGAACCTCCTGGGTTCTAGTTTGTGCCCTTTGTGCTGTCCCTGGGTACCACTGAGCAGAGTGTGGCCCCAGCCTCTTGCCCCTACCCTTCAGCTCTTGCTCAGCATGGAGCAGCTCCCCTCTGGCTCTGCTCTTCTCCTGGCTAAGCAGCTCCCAGCTAGTTTTGCCCTCACTGGAGGAGCACCTTTGCTTTGGATTCAGGGAGGCTTTTTCTTGAGGCTTACAGGACTTTCCTCCCATACCTGGATCTGTGACTTTGGTCATCTGCTGCCTTTCCTGTCCATCCTTTTATGCTTCTTTCTCCACATCATCCAGCAGCCCTTAGGCTGCTCCAGTGCTTTAAAAGTAAGAGAAGAGGGAGCCCTTTAAATACAATCTAGCACCTTGTTGTGCATCCCCCATCTGCTTGTTTGTTCCTGGCCTCCCCTGGGGAGCTTTTTTGGCACCACTCTGTCACACTTCACAGGAGCTGCCCCTGCTGATGTTTCCCAGCTTTTTATCCTGCTTGTCTCTGCTTCCAGCTTTCCTGGGCACAGAGAAGAAGGCAGAGATTGGACACAACCTCCTGGAACAGTGCAGTATGGGGTCACTTCTGTGCTGTCTGCTACCAGGATTTTCTAGGCTTTCTGGGGCAGAAGTGGCAACAGAGTTTCTTATCTCAAACTGTGGCTAAACATCCCATTCTTTTGCTTCAGAAATTAACAATACTGATTTAAACCAACCACCTGATCTTAAACCCTGGCATGTATCTACTGAGGAATGGCAGCTTGCCACATGGTATGTTCCTCAGTCAGCATCCAGGAAAATTCACTGGTGTGCTGTTGTGAATAGAGGAGTAGTAATACTTGGGTTTGGCTAGGGTGATTTCCCTAAGAACTCATCAGGGGGTGTGGGGGAAGCAAAACTACTTCTGTGTTGAGCAGCTTTGTCATCAGGCAGGCAGTAAACTACGTGTCAGAAAGCCACAGCTGGACTTGGGCTACTCTTTTTTTATCTTGTTGAGTTGTTCTGGATGATGCAAGAAGGGTTGGCTTTCTGCATCAGAGCTGGAACCAATGTTTCCTTGCCAAGTGTGTCTCTGAGGCAAGGCAAGAGTCTGGTGCAGTTGTGGTTCTGATTAAATCAAACAAAGAGCTGCAGTGAAGTTCATCAACAACAAGGACTTTCTCCTGGTGGCATTATTGTTGTCTAACTGGTCACCAGCTCTCACCTGTATGCCACCCTCCAGGACTGACATAGGGAGGCTTGTCCCAAACAGGATACAGAGCTGGCTGGCAGTGTGTATGGCTCCCAGCTGTTCCAGCAGCCTGTATCCAGTGTCTTGCTGGATTTGGCCCTGATGGAAACATCTGTGATCTGAGAAACTGTGTCTGATGCCTGGCCAAGGGCTTTGTGGTTTGGTGTTTGTGTGTGACATTGTCTAGTTGAATGTCTTGTCTTTGAGACCTCACCTGCAGTGCTGGGCCCAGCTCTGGAGTCCTCAGCACAGCACAGACATGGAGCTGCTGGAGTGGATCCAAAGGAGGCCACAAAAATGATCTGAGGGCTGGAAGCTCTCTGCTGGGAGAGTTGGGGTTGGAGATGAGAAGGCTCCAGGGAGACCTTCTTGCAGCCTTTCAGTACTTCAAGGGCCTAGAAGAAAGATGGGGACAGACCTTTTAGCAGGGCTTGTTGTGGCAGGATGAGGGGTGATGGTTTGAAACTAGAAGAGGAGAAATTTAGACTAGATATATGAAGACATTTTTGATGCTGAGGGTGGTGAGACACTGGCCCAGTTTGCTCAAAGAGGTGGGAGATGTCCCATCCCTGGAACCATCCCAGCTCAGGTTGGTTGGGGCTGTGAGCAACCTGCTCTAGTTGCAGATGTCCCTGCTGGGTGCAGGAGGCTTGGACTAGATGACTTTGAAAGATTGTTTTCAACCCCAAACATTCTATCATTCTCTGACTTGCTGGTAAAAAGAAAGAAAATTGTGAGTTATTTTGTTGTCTGCAGTGTTAAAGTCCTGGCTAAGTTGTTCATATTAATTTGTTTGGGTTTTTTTTTTTACCCAACAGGTTACTGGTCATAAGATTGACTGCACATGTGATGTAGAAACCATTGATGCCTTCAACAACTACAAGCTTTTTCCTAGACTGAATCAACTGCTGGAAAGTGACTATTTTAGATACTATAAGGTAATTTTTCTGATAGAAGAATTGTATTATTGTATCAATTTTGTATTCTGCTGCTTCTCCTTTAAAGAATAAATCTTGTTATTGCTGGTCTTTTAAGATCAGTTTCCCCCCCCCCCCC